>PVIR01016696.1:9159-36082 GCA_004026965.1 Petromus typicus | reverse complement strand
CCACCGCTCTGGGAGGCTGAGGCAAGAGTATCTCAAGTTCAAGCTTAGCCTGGGCAATTGAGCAACTGAGCAAGAAAGATTTTGCCTTAAAATTTAAAAATCTGAAAAGAACTGAGGACATAGCTTAGTGTGAAGGCCCTGAATCCAATCCTAAGTACTGCAGAAAAAAATCCTCATCTTACTCAAGTTGCCTTCCTCCCAGCCCCTGCTGCATCCTCCCAGCAGCGGTAGAGTTCCCAGAGGAGTAGTTTGGAGGCAACAAGAGGAAGTTTAGAGCAACTTGCCACAGAAACTCATTATGGCCTCCCCTCCCTTTCTAGTCAGAGATTAGCAATCTCCAGAGCACTCACCCATGCAACTGCTATCCAGAGATGACAGGAAATTTTCCTGAGGTCTCCCAGATAGCAAGTTTTCAATCAGTAGTATGAATTCAGGTTGTGTTCTTAAATGCCTGCCTTCTATCACACTGAACCAAGCTGTCTCCTGGGAAACTTGAGAAGAGGCCCTTTCAGGAAATTGCAGAGATTGTGGGTTCCAAGTGGACTCCAGAGAGCAGACGAAGAACCACTAATCTGTTGTCACAACAGATCCAAGTCAAAGTTATCACTTGCGGGAACACACATCCTGGGGAAGGCACCAAGCAGAGAGGGCGGGGAGAGGAGAAAGCAATGACACCTTCTGCAGTGTTTTCTATGCCACGCCTGAGCCTGAGCTAGGTCTGCTCCATCCATTTCCCACTGTGTCCACCACACCCCACAAGCACAGTCTACACCACCAGGCCAAACCACAGCCAGTTCCGGCTTTGCTGCTGACACGTGTCCTCCTGGCCCCTGGTCAGGACATAAGATTGGCCAAGACAGCGCCTCAGGCCGATTTCCAGAGTTCAGGGAGGGCCTGGTTCTCTGGGCTCCTGGTCCTGCCTGCCCTCCAAGACCTGCTGCACAAGAAGCGGCAGAGTCTGAGGAGGCCCTGGAGGGGAGTGTGGGACTCTAGAAAGGCCAGAAGCCCAGGCAGGGGCCCTGCAAGGCGGCTGGAAGGTGTCCACACCTGTGCAAGGAGTTGGCCTCAGCAGAGGGCAGCACTGGGTCAAACCCCATCCCTGGAAGGAAGTCAGCCGCTGTCACACAGCACTGGATTGTGTGGTGGTCTTCTTGGAGACCTTGGGCAGTTTGTCTGCTGCAGGATCCTGAGCTACAAGGAGGCCAGGACCCAGAACCTCAGCAGCTCTTCTGGCTACTGGCAGAGACCAAGAGTGAGTTAGGCCCAGCCCGGTCCACCCACTCCAGACAGGAAGAGGCATCCCCCAACCTGCCGGAATTCCACAGTCCTGGCCAGAACTGGAATTGGTGTTGAATTTCCCTATAGTAAACAGGTTCAAGCCTCTACTGGCCCTGGAGCCGCCCTAAATCTGAGATCCATGAGAGAACTCCTCCATCTCCTCCTCCTTTGAAATACGTTTGTTGACTGAATCATGGAATGACTAAGTAAAACTAATGAATGTAGAAGGACTGGAAATGTTGAGGGAAAATCATGGAACTTGTAGCCACAAGATCTGGATTCCAGGGTAAACCCAGCCATGTACTGTTTGTGTGACTTTGGACAAGTCATTTTGCCTCTCTGAGCAGTTGTCTCATTATCTCTTAAGAAAAGATGGCAATCCACCTGCCTTTCTTTCTTTTTCTTTATTTCTTTCCTTCTTTCTTTCCCTCTCTCTTTCTTTCTGTTTCTTCCAACACTGGGGACTGAACCCACAGCCTTTGCACTGAGCTAAATCCCAGACGTTTTTTATTTTTTATTTTGAGACAGTCTTACTAGGCCTGGGCTGGAAAGTGAGCCCCTCCTACCTGAGCCTCCAAGAGTGCTGGGATTCTAGATGTGGAGCACACACATGGCTACCAACACCTGTCTTTACAGCGTTTTAGGAGGCACCAGTCTATGTGCAGCCCAAGTGCAGTTCCCTGTCCACAGCAGCTTCTTCCCGTGAAGCTGCTGAATAGATTCTGAGGGTAGAGGAGCGGTTGTCCTCTGTGATCACTGAGAAGCGTTGTGAGGAGCCTGGTCACCAGGTAGGGAACAGCATCAGGCTCTCACTCAGTACCCTGTTGACGGTGTTATCTGATGGCATGACCTGCATGTGAGTGTGGCTCCTGCCAAGTTCGCACATGCTGGCTAAGCTCAGGCCCACACTAGGCCGGGTACAATGGTGGCAGTACATGACACCGGTGCGTTCTGTCCTCGGCAAGGGGGTCCGGCTGCAAAACTCCAGGAAGGAGATGGCATCACAGAGGCCACGCGGTTTACCCTTCCCACACCAGGCCACCGACCGTGTCTGTCAGTGCTTCAGATGTAAGGAAACAGCCTCCCAGAGGCTGAATCATGGGGCCAAGGTTACGTGCTCACACATAGGTATCAGAGCTGTGATTTAATAAGATCCACCTGACTCCAAAATCAACCTCTCCCACCACAGCACTGCCCTCCCTGGCCATCCCCATTCCCATAAGTGGTTGGCTTCTGGGAAGCTGAGGCAGGAGGATTGCAAATTCAAGCCCATCCTGAGCAACTCAGTGACTTGGCAAAAGCATCCCACAAAATAAATACAAATATATTTAAAGAGATTGGGAATGTAGCTCAGTGTGAAGGCCTTGGGTTCAATTTGCAGTATGGGAAAAAAAACAGAGAAGCCATGAGGCAGAAGGCATTTGTAAAATGTTCCTAACAATAAGAAATGACAAGGGACAAGGGCAGAAAGGAGAGATTCAGGCCAGGGCTCGGGGACAATCTGGAGTGTTGCATTTGTTCTGGGTCTCCTGGAAGGTCAGGTACTAGGCATGTCCTGACAGGATGAACAGCATGAGTGAAAGAAAGAGGAAAGGACAAGTCCAGACCCAGCCCAGGCCCAAACAGCTCACCAGGAGGGCACAAGGCCGAGGCCACATCCGCACAGGGCACTGAGGAGCCAGGGTAAAAGTATGACCCGGGCCAGGGAGCTAGCTCAGTGGTTCCGGCACCTGTCTTGCAAGCGCAAGGACCCGAGTTCAATCGCCGGTAACCACATACCACACTGGGTGTGGAGACTCACACCCAGCAGCAATCAGTACCACATACCATAGTGCCGGGCGTGGTGGCTCACGCCTGTAATCCCAGCACTTGGGAGGCAGAGGCAGGAGGATTGCTGTGATGTGAGTTTGAGGCTGAGCTAATGGCCAGCCTGAACCACAAAGTGAGACCCTGTCTCAAAAAACCTAAAAAAAAAAAAAAAAAAATATGACCCGCAGGCAGGGCTCCTGCCTATCTTATGTTCTTTCTCCAATTTGACCACCAGGGCCAGGACCCTCCCCCAGGGCTCCCCACTCTCCCAGCTGCCCCATTTCTGAGATGCATAATCAGGCAGCCAGTTTAGTACGTCCTGGTGAGGACCTTAAGCCCACTGGCTCCTATGTGTGGCCTCTGGGTGCAGCTTCACCTCCACCCCAAGGCCATGGGGACTGAGGGAACCTCCCTTCCCTTCGTGGGCTCCTCCACCTTCATACAGAGCAGTCGGCAGCGAACCAGACCAGCCTGGGACGTTGGAGGACTCATCTGTAGCCTCCCCTGCCAATGGCTAGTGCCTTCCCCAGAAGGCCTACTTAGTTACCTAAGGACAAAGGAAATTTTTATGGAACTTGTTTTAAGCTATTTCCATGATTAGGCCAGGGATTTAGCTCAGTGATTCCAATTAGGGTATGTAAGACCCTAACCTGGCAAGCATAAGGTCCTGAGTTCAATCCGCAATACCACATACCACAGGGCTGCATGTGATGGCTCAAGCCTGTAATCCCAGCACTCGGGAGGCAGAGGCAGAAGGAGGCCAGCCTGGGCTACATAGTGAGTTCAGGGCCCATCTGAACTACAAAGAGAGTCCTTGTCTAAAAAACAATTTTTTAAAAAGATATTTCTGCAATGATAGGGCAAGTGATAAATTTTGAATAAAGAAATCAAGGATATAGAAAAATGATGAGAGAATATATGGACGTGAGAAAGAAGAAAATATACAAAGCAGCCACAAAAATCATGATTCTCCTGGAGGAAGTCTTGCGCTGTGACTCCGTTTTACAGATGGAAAGACCAAGCTGAGCCCTCGGGTGAGTCAGTGAGAAAAAGGACTAGATCTGCCTCCTGTGCCCCGTCCACACACTCTCTCACCATGGCTAGAAACAATGGAGAATATTGCGGCTGCCCTCGGGACCACTCTGGCCAGACTTGCCCTTGGTGTGGGCCCCTGGACCTTTATGCTTGCTTTGGAATCCCAAAGTCAAGTCCACATGCTGCCACTCTTCTGCACACATTAGATAGATCTTGTCCATGAGTAAGTGGCAAGAGAACAAGGCATGTAAGACTCTAACCTGCAAATAAGTGATGAGATTGATCCTTTCCAATCCCATCTCCACGACTTAAGACAGCAACAGAGCCCCGGGGTCACTGGTGAATTGTACTGATCCTACCAAATCCTACTGTCCACTCGTTCATCCAACCAAACACATCACGTACCATTTCTGTTGTTCCCAGACCTGGGTTAACACAGAGTATTTTTTTAAAGGAAGTCTTGATTTTCAACTCCGAGGAAGTCATAATCTACATTAAGGCAAAGCTATCAAGTGGAAAACAAGAAACTTAAATGTTGAAGTGGGTGTGGAGGTGGCAGAGGTGGGAGAAGAATATGGGGACAGGGCTGATGGATGAGGCTGTGTGGAGGAGACACTGTCCCCAGGGCTCTGGAAGGGGAGAGTGAACAGGCGCTCAGGCAGGCCAGCAAATGCTGACCAGGGCCATAGCAGATGTCAGGCTCAGGCCAGGAGGGGATACGACATAAAGATGAAGGTGACCGAGCCCTGCCTTAGGCCTGATAGATCAGCTTTGGTTTCAGTCATCTTCAGTGGACCCAGAAACACAAGCAGGAGAGAGCAAGGGACAGAAATGAGTCTTCATTAAGTGGAAAAAGAGAAAAGCCTGTTATCCATGAGCCTTTTCTATGGTACTATGAGTTACTTCCAGTTGTGAGCTGGGAAGACAACTCTCAAAAAAGAAAGCACAAAAGTCTGCCTCCACACACAGCATTTGCCAATTACCTTGATGTAAACACTCCCACACAAGTTACCGGCGAGACATCACTGAACATAGACTTGGGAAAGAAGTGCTCAAGATTGGCTCTGACGAGGGAGACCTTTGCATAGGTTCTCCAGTGAGACCCAGGGAGGTACCATCCTGGTTTCCACTCTGCTGGGCCAATGCGGGCTGTGACCTTCTTCCCAAAGTCACACGCTGTATGAGTTGCATACAGTCAGCAGGGCCATTCACACCACAAGCAGGCAGCTGAAATTCATCAGCCACCAACAGGGCCTGCCTCACGGAGGTAGACACCATGTGAGTGCTAAAACGACACGAGCCTCTGTTCTCCCACGTATCTTCTCTCCAAGGCCAGGACTGATAACTCTGAAATGCTTGGGCCTCCATGGGTTCAGTCATCAATAGCCACTTCTGTCTCCCCCTGTCCATGCCAGGTGCCATACTGGGTACCAGGGAGACTGGCAAAAGAGCTTCACAAAGTCATCACCCCTCAAAGCTCACAGATGCTGAGATTATGAGAGCCAGGCCCCAGAAGCTGGCTTCGGTCCCAGTTCCACCTCCAGTGTTCTGTGGCCTTGAGTGGACCATGCACCCTCCGTGGGCCTCGGTCTCTTCTATGGAATGAAGGAGTTGGACTTGATGTTCACTGAGATCTTTCCTAGTTCCCCAGAGAGGGAAAGGAGGTTTGGATGTCACATAAGCAAGGCTGGTCCAGAATATCCCTGTGACAGAACCACAGGCAGGTGGCAGAGTGGAGCTCCAAAGTTCTGTCCTGAGTCCTACCAAAAAGCATGGCTGTGTTTCGTGTCCACTGCTGCTGGAAGCCATGGGTGGAGATCAGAATAGCGCTGGGCCCTTTCTGCTCTATCCCAAGAGATGTGGAGTGCTGTTGTAGCATCCAAAGAGGGATGGATGTGCATGTGCCTCCCCACGAGGCCCACAAGGCCGAAGACGGCCTGCCTCCACATGAGGCGCTGGATCTTTGCCGGGAGACTGTGATGGGAAGAACCCAGAGTCCTCTGTTGTAAGAAGAAAAACAGTCTCTGGGTCCAATGTTCTGTGGAAAATGTAAATAGGAGGGGGAAAGGTGACAATTACAGAAACAAGTAGCCAAGTAGATGCCCAAGGAAAGCGACTAGAAGAAAAGTGCAAATGATGACTGGGTTAGAAGACCATGATGATACTTTTTTCTCCATTTCTGTATTTTCCAAATATTTGGGAGAGTGATGACGTTATTTTTGAAACAAAAGCAGCTTAATTCTTTATGGAAAATCATCTAGCCTAACTTCAACCCAGGACAGGAAGCCGGTAAACTCTTCCAGGCACAGTCAGGCCTGCTAGGCAGGAGGTAAGAGGAAGTGGTGTGGTCACGCCAGCCTCAGGTGGGAGCACACCAAAGACACAGAGCTGCGCTGGAGTCCAGGGAACTGACTGGCGCCATGTCTCACTCCATCTGTGAAGTGAGTGTGGGCTGTGTGGGCAGTGGTCCTGTGTGACTACTAAGCACTAGGTGTCCACAGGGACCAGCACTGGGTCCCAGGATTTCCACTGCTCATGTCACCGAAAGAAGAACTGAAAGCAAGTGGTTGGTAAGGGCGTAGTTGGCCAAGGCCAAGGCCATGATCAAGTAGAGAACCATGACCTGCAGTTGATCTGAAGTGGAGGTGAAAGGTGTCCCTGTCCCTAGGTGTGAAGTTCACAAAGGGATGCGCATAAACACCACGCACGCACGCGCACACACACACACACACACACACACACACACACACACACACACACCTTGCTCATCTGGAAAGCCTGCGCATGTCTGCTTTCCTCTCCCATGCTTCTTGAGAATTGTATCCTGAGGAAACTGTTTCCTTCCCCCATCCTTGACACACGGGGCTGTGTGTCGGCCTTCACTAGCTTTCCCTCCCCACTCCCCTCACTCTCCTTGCCAGCCCTGCCCAGGCCTCACTCCCTCAGCCCTCTGTTTCCCCGTTTCCCAGGGAGAAAGGCCTCCCTGTCTGGCCTGGCTGGCCAAGCCACCTCCCCTCACATAAAAGCCTCAGTGAGCCTCCGAGAAGCTGGAACCCAGACAGAATGGAATTTCTCCCTATTTTCTTTACAGCTGAGAAAACACACACAAACACAAGAACATATTTATTGCGATATTTCTATCCTGAAGTTTGTCTTTAAAAAGAAGAAATAAAATTAGTTTCTTTGCCCAGTCCACCGCCACCCCCACTCCCCCAAACCCCTTTGCATTCCTCCCTCATTTCCTGATCCAGGCCAGGGGGAAAAACCACACCAGCCCAAGTCCACGGGCAGCGCCGCCTCCCCAGACAATGTGGGCCTGTTCCGAGCGAGCAGGAAGAGGACACACACAGTTCCAGTGCCGAGACTCCAGGGGGAGAAAAGGCGGGCCTGTGCTGAGTGTGGGTCCCTGAGCTCTAGGAAGAAGGGGTGTCAGCAGGCCGCATCCCACCCCAAGAGAATACCATTAGGTCTTCTTAAGGTTTGCCTTTGCCATTCATCTGGGGCCAGAGTCCCACAGGCGAAAGGTACCATTGGGCATTGTCTCCACTCTGTATGCACAGCATGACGGTCATTCAGCAGCTGGCAAGAAGGGTAGTTTGTCTTTCTTACACATATGCAGTCCTGTTTGGGACCCCACTTTATTAAATGACAAAGTTCATCTCAAATCCTATCCAGAGTCTCCCCAGCTTTGACTGGGGCCTGGGAATCTCACCTGAAACTGTGGCACAGAGACAGTCCCTGGATCTGAAGTTGGTGACAGACTCAGATGTCATCAAGGAGGCTGGGCCTCTTGTCACTTCTCTGGGGAATATAGAGTTATGTTCCTCTTGGGAACCATAATCATACATATATATACATATATATATATATATATATATATATATATATACACACACACACACACACACACACATATATATATATTTGAAAAGTAAAAGGAATGAATGTTTAATAAAATAAATTTGTTATAGTCTAAAAAACATTGCTAAGAGCAATAAGTGTGTTTGAAGTGAGGGCATGTATCTTGAACGCTGGGAGTGGGGTTACAGTAATGTCTTACTATACTAAATTTTTATCCAGATATTTACAACCTGCCTTGACCATCATATATTATACATGTTTTGACCCATCTCTCAACATGAGGCTATGTCCAGAGAACCGCATCCTTAGGCAATTTTGTCATTGTCTGAGACTCACATCATTAGCCTATAGGACCTCAAGCAGCACAGGCCAGTCACTCTGTGTGGCCTCTTAGCATAGGACCAGGGATCACAGCAAAGAGAAGGTAGATGAGGCTGCTGCCACAGTGGACAATTATACAGGAAACTTGCTTGGTAAGTGGAAGAAGTCTATACAGAAAGAGTGACAAAAGGGCAGTATAGGAAATACCTAAATGAGTAAGCTAGTAGTTTATTGTTACTGTACACATTTGCCTGTGCTATATTTTTCCTCAGCTAGTAAGCCAGAAGTAGGTTTATTTACACCATTGAATATGGGACTCATTATTGACTCTGTGTGTGTGTGTGTGTGTGTGTGTGTGTGTGAAAGAAAGAGAGACAGAGAGATTGTAAGGAATTTACCAGTGGTTAAGGTCAGCAGGTCTCCAGTTCTGAAGGTGACTTGGAAAGCTAGAGACCCAGGAAAGCTGATGTTTCGGTTCAAGTCCAAAGGAAAGAACAGTGATCTCATAACTCAAAGGACATCAGAGAAGAAGAATTCTCTCTTTTGCAGGGGAAGGCTCATGTTTTGTGCTGTTCAAGCCTTCACCAGATGAGATGAGGCCCTGCTGTGATGGGGAAGGGAACATACTTTACCCATCTATTAATTCACATTCGATCTCGTCCAGAAGTACTTCTCAGGCACACCAGAACAGGGCTTGACTAAATGTTCAGGGTCCCTGTGGTCCAGGCAAGTTGGCACCTAACATCAACCATCACAGGATTCATTCAGAGAAGTGTTTACTGGTGAAAAGATGGGAGGTTGGGACCATTGGTCCAATGCGTAGAATTAAACGTGAAAATCATTGAAGGTTCTGAGAGGAAAGAGACCTTTCTCCAAGAACAGTCTGATGTTGCAAGTCCTGGGCACACTGGAGCTCACGAGACCCTCCTCCATGTCACATGCCCCAGCCATCCCAGTGACACCTCTGCCTCCCTCTTTCAGGTGAATTATGACCACTTTACTCTTGGTTTCTGTGATTCTGAGGGTCATCACGGCTGCTGCCTCAGAAGAAGCTACAGGTGAGGACGTTGCCACATGTCACCCATTTATCCAGAAGGTGCTAAGCACTAGATCCTGAGTCCTGGCTACTGCACTGGGTGCTGCTAGTCTCAAGGACACAATTTCCCTTTTGCTTGCCTTTTCCTGCCTTTGCTGCATCGGGAGAACCTTGTTCAGACCATTGGCTCCTGGTCAACTGCCCTGTAGCAAGGACACTGAGGGGACAGCTCCCTGCTGGACCTCTGAGGTCATGCTGTGCACTGTGCACACAGTTGGGGGCAGGACACAGAGAGAGCAACAGGAAGAAGACTTCCGGGGAGGAGCTGGGAGCCTCAGAAGAGCTCATGATGCAATGGACTTGGCTTTGATGGTCTTGGCTTTCTCAGCAGTCCTAGCTAGTCTCACACGTGGGGCAGCATCTACTCCATTCCTGATAACCAGGCCTAACTCAAACGAACTAAGCAACTTCCATTGACCCTATAGTGGAATGAAACCCCTCTGACCGGACATAGGAGACTCCTGTGCAGGAACCTGTAATGTAGGGCCCTGCCCACAAAAAAGTTCAAGTCTGTGAGACAATGGGAGCAGGGTACCCAAATTCCCTGTCCACTTAGGCCCTGGCCACTCCAACATCCACCATGGGAAACTTTTCCCCAAGGAATCACAACCATGTGAGTGCCCCACACCCAAGGCCCCACAGAGGGGCTGAGCAGTGGCTGTTTGCTGGGGTGTGGACACACAAAAAACCCCTGCCCAGTGCAGAGGGTCACAAAAATGAACCCAGGCTCCTTCTCTCCCACCAAGCCAGAGCATCTCAATACAAAGCTCCAAGGATCTCGGGCCGGGGAGTTACTCAGTGGTTCCGGCGCCTGTCTTACAAGCGCAAGGACCCCGGTTCAATCCCCAGTAACCACATACCATACTGGGCCTGGAGACTCACGCCCAGCAGCAACCAGTACCACATACCACAGTGCCGGGTGTGGTGGCTCATGCCTGTAATCCCAGCACTTGGGAGGCAGAGGTAGGAGGATTGCTGTGATATGAGTTGGAGGCTGAGCTCAGGGCCATCCTGAACCACAAAGCAAGACCCTGTCTCAAAAAAACAAAAAAGAAAGCTCCAAGGATCTCAAAAATACTAAATTTGTGTATGATTGTTTAGGTCATTTTGAAACAAGTAGGAAGATAAAACATCTATTATTCCGCAATAAGCTGGCATAATTGATCACTTACAGCCTATAGCCCCCCACTTGTACAGTTGTCCTGGGTCCTATAGATACCAGCCCTTATTGGAGATGGTGTCACATGTCTTAGAAACTGAGGCAAAAGGATCCTAAGTTCAAACCTGTCCCAGGAAACTTAGTGACTTAGCAAGACCTTGTCTAAAAATAAAAAAAATTAAAAGTTCTGGAGATGTAGCTCAGCACAAAGCCCCTTCTCAGCACCACAAAAAAAAAAGCCTCCCCATCTCTGGGGGAGGTGTGTCCACATCAGTGAACCACTAGGTTGGTTTGAGAGCTTTAACGGCTGCCTGGCTGGGCTCTGCAGTGACCTTGAACTGTCCCCTGAGATCCTCCACTGCAAAACCAGCTGCGCCAATGGGCCCAGGGCTGGGCAGTCAGACGGAGGTGTTTATGGCAGGGGCTGGTGCTGAGTGTCCAGACATCAAAGACCACAGCCGAACTCCACACATTCCTGCTGCCCTGTCCTGGCCCTTCTCTGCCTACCACACACAAACACCTGAAGCTTTTGACTTGTGCCCTGTAGGCACTCCTGAAAGACAAGGTTCCATAAACTTCGGACCAGCCATGAAAGGCACTACTTTTGGGAGAACTGCTTCTCACCCATGACAGGCAGACCTTTTCAGACAGGCTGCCTCTTTCCTTCCAGAGTGTGTCCAATTCTCTTGGAGTCGATCCTCCTCCACGCTGTGACCTCTATCGGACTGAAATGTCTGATCTCTGGTGCTTCTCCACCCAATCCCCTGAGCCAACATGCCAAATGATGTCTCTGGATGGGACACATCTGTGAAGTGTCGTGCCTCACCTTTAAAAGTTGTGTAGAATATTCTTATACCACACAATAATGTTTTAGACCCCAGTATACAATTATTTTCCAAAATCCTTGAGTCAAGCCATCACTCCAAGAAGATGGGTCCTCTCTATCCTATGGCCTGGCATCCCCTAGGGAACCCCAGTTTGAGAAACAGGGGAAGTCTAGGCTGTGGCATCTCCTCTGCCCTCTTGTAGAATGCTTTCTGTCTGCACAGCCTGTGAACCAAGGTGCAAAAAGCGGGACTCTTGCAAAGGCTGTGGCAAGGCTTCCTGGGATTCCCAGCCCTGCTCTCAGACATGGCACACATAGGACATTTTGCTTTTCCAAGGGGACTGGAGGAGGCCAGGTGGTCATCTTGGGGCACTAACAGGTTTGTCCTTCCCCCACCTTCTCCAGCAGACCATGACAACGCTCTGAGTGTGAGCATTCCCCAGCCATCCCCGCTGAAGGTCCTCCTGGGGACCTCACTCACCATCCCCTGCTACTTCATCGACCCCATGCACCCCGTGACCACCGCCCCCTCCACCGCACCCCTCTCCCCAAGGATCAAATGGAGCCGCATCTCCAAGGAGAAGGAAGTGGTCCTGCTGGTGGCCACTGAGGGGCATGTGCGGGTCAATAGCGCCTACCAGGACAGGGTCTCACTGCCCAGCTACCCAGCCATCCCCAGCGATGCCACCTTGGAAATCCAGAACCTGCGCTCCAATGACTCTGGAGTCTATCGCTGCGAGGTGATGCACGGCCTCGAGGACAGCGAGGCCACCTTGGAGGTCCTGGTGAAAGGTGAGGACCCCACAGGGATGCCACTACCCCGAAGAAAGAGCCAGCTGTGTCCTCCAGCCAGGCTCGCACCTCAGTCAAGAGGCTCAGCCTCAGCTGTCCTCTCTCAGCCATGGGGCCGGTCATACTGTGTGTGACATGCCTTGGCCCCAGTCATCAGATGATGGCAAACTGTGCTTCACAATAAACTGTGGTTCAGTAGGCTCTTGTGATCAGGTTCATTTTGTCAAGAAGCAAGCTGAGGTTGCATGATTTGCCTAAAGTTGCCCTGGAAATGAGAGTGCTGGAGACCCTAAGTGTCTCTCTTGAAAAATGATCTGGGATGCAGAAGTGAGAAAAAACTAACAAGGGGGTAGGTTTTAGTTTAGTTCAAAGAACTTTCTGATTATGAGAATTATTACAGGCATTCAAAAAAAAAGGCCTTGTTAATTAATGAGTTCGCTGTTACTGGGAGTATCCCAGCAAGGTGACAGGGACCATATGCAAAGGTAGACAGGGTTCCATGCTCCTAAGGGTCCTCTGACCATTGCTGTGATTCTGGGGGGCCTCATGGCCAGAGCTGCCCCTGACCAGCCATCTCACCCTGTGCCACTGGCAGGCATCGTGTTCCACTACAGAGCCATCTCCACGCGCTACACCCTTGACTTCGACAGGGCCCAACGGGCCTGCCTGCAGAACAGTGCCATCATTGCCACACCTGAGCAGCTACAGGCTGCCTACGAGGATGGCTTCCACCAATGTGACGCGGGCTGGCTGGCTGACCAGACTGTGCGGTGAGTGACCACCCACCAGCCTAGTGAAGGGACTTGGGGCTGGGCTGGCTGAGAGGACACAGCACAGAGGGCAGGTGATGGAACACAGGCAGCTCTGGGCTCGTGCCGGCCTAGGCTGGAGGTTAGGTCATGCCAGGCTGACACAAGGGCCCAACCAAGACGCTGGTCATCCTCTCATGATGGAGAAATGGCTGCCGTTCATTACTCTCCTGCCCATTGTTCCTTTTGCCAGGGCTTCTTCACTTCTTGGTCTAGTCTGGTTTGATCTGGTTTAGTCTGGTTTGATTTGATTCCATTTTGTTTGGAATTTAATCCAGAGCCTTCACACTGAGATATATCCTCAGCCTTTTAATTTTTTTTTTTTTACTTTGACACAAGATCTTGCTAGGTCGATAAATTTCCCAAGCTGGGCTCGAACTTGTGATCTTCTTGCTTTATCCTCCTCCTGAGTACTGGGATTACAGGCATGAACCACCACACTCAGTTTGTTTTTTAAACTTGGATATTTTATATACTTTTTTTTCAGTGTCACAGATTGAAGTCAGGACCCTGTGCTTGCAAAGCAGGCATGATGCTATTGAGCTACATCCTCAGCACATGTTTTATGTATTTTTATAAATCACCTATGTTCTTCTTGTTTCTAATACACAAGACATACATACACTAAGCTTCTTGTGCGTCTTTCAACTATGGACAGCACCCAGAATAGGCAGCAAAGCAGCAACAAGAGACTCTCGCCCTGGAGGGTCTCAGCACAGCGCCATGGCTTGAGAGGCTAGCTGAACCACTCACAGCTGCAGATGGACAGGAGCTACGGCCCAGCGGGGTACTGGATTCAACCCATCGAGAGAGAATTGTTGACCACACAGGATTTAGTGTCGTGGTGTCTAACGCCCAGAGGGAGGGCAGATCAAAACTCCAATGCAGATAATGCTGTTCATAGGCAATATTGGATATTTGTGGTTGTGCATGTGCCAAAGGGTCTTGGGGTACAGGATAACCTTCCCCTGTTGTCTTCCCACTGTTCTGATGTAGCTGTCCTTGCCCTTTCTGGTTTTCGATTCTTGCCGCAGACCTTTGGTTTGTTTATTTACCTCTGCTGTACCTCCTGCCTCAGTTAAGTGGTCGCCCCAGGAACCCTACGGGCTGAAAAACCTCTGGGAGACTGAGGCAGGGGATTAAAAGTTCAAGCCCAGTACAGGCAACTTGGAGGCTGAGCAAGTCTCTAACTCAAAATTAAAAGAGTTGATGTAAATAAAAAATGAATTTTTAAAAATTGAAAAGGCATCTATGTAAATAGTGTGAAGACCCTATTCTCAGTACAAAATAAATTTTAAAAAAACAAAAAAACCCCTTACTATCTGGCATCTTACAGAAAAAGTCAATAGACCTCTCTAATAGAGTGTTCGGTAGCAATGGATCTTCAATGAAAGGCCTCCTGCCTTTGCTCCTCGACACCTGACGCCAAGCAGATGTGGCACAGATACAGAAAAGGCACAGTCAAATTCAGTTGATGCTCCGGTGCCCTTCCTCCTGTGAGAGACAAGGTTCTGGGGCAGAGGTCGTGGACGTCCCTCTGTCCCAAAGTCACAGTCTACTTCGGATCCCTGGCAGGTACCCCATCCACACCCCCCGGGAAGGCTGCTACGGAGATAAGGATGAGTTTCCTGGGGTGAGAACTTACGGCATCCGGGACACCAATGAGACCTATGACGTGTACTGCTTCGCCGAGGAGATGGAGGGTGAGATTGCCCCGCACAAGTCTCTAGTCTTCTGACCATCATGTCCACTGCGCCTTCAAAGCCCTGTTTTCCCCACAGGAATTAAAGTTGTGCAGATTTGCTTTGAACCTGCAACGCCTTAGTGAATACAAAGGCGCCCCTAGTGGTCGAAATCTGCATAGCAGGCGGCCTACCAAAGATGATTTTAGCCAAATTTTCCTCCGGGTTTTCACATTTATTCCATGTACTGCCATTTTGGCTGCTTTTCTCTTGCTCCCCTGGCCTAGCATATTAGTGTCATCCTGCCCCCAAAAGCCCAGAAGACAATGGAAAATGGGAGATTAAGGTTAATCTGAGATACAAACTTGTGGGTTCAAGCCTGGAGCAAAGACATGGGTCGCTGGGGGACTCCGCCAGGAAAGGTGGGAGGGAGACCTCACCAGGCCACCTGTGTCCTGCACAGGTGAGGTCTTTTATGCGACGTCCCCAGAGAAGTTCACCTTCCAGGAGGCTGCCGCCGAGTGCCGACGGTTGGGTGCACGCCTGGCCACGACGGGCCAGCTCTACCTGGCCTGGCAGGGCGGCATGGACATGTGCAGCGCAGGCTGGCTGGCCGACCGCAGCGTGCGCTACCCCATCTCCAAGGCCCGGCCCAACTGCGGGGGCAACCTCCTGGGCGTGAGGACCGTCTACCTGCATGCCAACCAGACCGGGTATCCCGACCCCTCATCCCGATACGACGCCATCTGCTACACAGGTAGGGCTGGAATGGGAACGGGAAGGTGCTCATACCCCTGGTGTCAGAAAGAGGCTTGGGAAGGGAAGGCTGGGATTTGTCTGATCCTTCAAGGGGTCTATGGGTACCTGTTTTGATGGTTCCTAAGACAGAGACACCAGAGGCCACAGCATATCCAGCCCTGTCTCACCAGGTCCACGGATCCACGACCTCTGGAGTCTGTCTTCTCAGGCTGAATCACAGCCCTGCGCCCATGACCATGGGACTGTGGGGAAGGCAGGGCTCTGAGCCTCACTGTCGCAGTCTCTGTACCAGAGAGAGCGCTACCGGGCGCAAGATGGTGGGGCCTCTTATTAGACCATGATCCCATAAGAAGGCAATGCCGTCTGCCCTTTTAAACGAATTAAGCCAGCCATTGTGATGTACGCTTGGCACACCAGCACTCTGCGAGGCTGAGGCAGGAGGATGGAAAGTTCCAGCCTGTTCTCAAGTGGTTTAGAAACTTAGCAAGACCTTGCTTCAGACCTTAAGGAGGACTGGAATTGCAGCTCAGTGTGAAGACCTGGGTTCAATAAGAATACTGCTAGGAAATAAAAAGTACTGAAAATAAATGCACTGAATTACAAAGAGGACCTAAGTGAGAGAAGAGACACCTCAGGGCTTTATTGTGAAAAATTAAACTGAATTTTTCAAATAATTTTTTCTTATTTTTAACATATGTCAGATAACAAGGGCTTATTTTTTGAAAAAGATGAATAACATAGATGAGTTTCCTAACTTTTCTCACAGTATTGTAACAGTGACAGACTACTTCATGTTTCATTGCACAGTGTGGTCTTACACAAACATGGTTAGTTTTGTAAAAATGACTAGGATTCTGCCCGTACACAGCCTCTCTTAAACTTCTGATAGTTTAACCCCTCCTCAGAAGTGTCACCAAATACATTTCCTCTTTTTCCTTTTTAGTTTTTTGAGGTAAGGTCTCACTTTGTAGTTCAGGCTGGTCCTGAACTCAGCCTCGAACTCAGCAATCCTCCTGCCTCTGCCTCCCAAGTGCTGGGATTACAGGCAGGAGCCACCACCCAACATTATTGTATGTGGTTACCGGGGATTGAACTCAGGACCTTGCGCGTACAAGGCAGGCACTGGAACCACTGAGCTAAATCCCCAGCCCACATTTCCTCTTTATTAAGTAACTGGCTTATTTATGCCCACCCCTCATTTGTCCAGGACCGTGAGGCTGGCAGCTCTCCAATGCCCCTTTCCTCTGTTTCATGAACTACAGCTTCTGTGAGAGATGACAATTTCCTTTTATAATTGATTTACATTGTTCCACTGGAGGGCTCCTAAAATGAGTGACATGGCCACTGGAATCAAGCAAGAAGGGCATCAGGCTGGGGATTGATTTTGGAAGCAATATGCTGATTGGCTGATATTTTGCAAGTATCTGCCAGTTCAGCCAATCTCAGTCCAAAAATATTTAGGAAGAAAAATATTGTCCATATTAACTCTGTAAGGTCCTTTTTTACTTGCTGTATCCCTTAAACAGCCACTCATATATTGTCCACTATAATACACTTGTATTAAGTATTACAAATAATCTAGAGATGATTTAAAGAACATGGGAGAGTATATGGTAGGTTCTGTATGAATAGTACATCTGATATTAGGGATCTGAGCATCTCTGAAGATTTTGGTGTCCACACGAGGCTCTGGAATCTGTCCCATCGATACCAGAGGACCTGTGTGAGCATGTCTGTGGTCAGGTAGCTGAGGACCTATGCAGGCTGGGCAACATGCCCGGCACCCAAGAGGGAAGGAGGGATGGTAGCATGGCGAAGCCTCCCTTGTGCCCTACCCCAGGTGAAGACTTTGTAGACATCCCAGAGAATTTCTTCAGCGTGGGTGGTGAAGAAGACATCACCATCCAGACGGTGACCTGGCCTGATGTGGAGCTGCCTCTGCCCCGAAATATCACCGAGGGGGAAGCTCGCGGGAATGTGATCCTCACAGTGAAGCCCATCTTTGAGGTCTCCCCCACTGACCTGGGGCCCGAGGAGCCCTTCACGTTTGCTCCGGACGTGGAGGTCACAGCCTTCCCTGAGGCCGAGAACAGGACTGAGGAAGTCACCAGACCCTGGGGCTTTCCTGAGGAGCCCCACCCTTCACCCTTCAGCAGGGAGGACCTGGTCCTGCCGATGACCATTGCTCCAGGTGCAGCCGAAGTCCCTGGGCAGCCCCGTTTACCAGGCGGTAAGTGCCCACCCCTAGGCGATACCCCTGGCCAGCCAACGGGTCAGACATCATCCAGCTGCACTTGCAGCTAGACCTGGGACCTAGGCGCCAGTTCTCCTCACTACAGCTTTTCTTTCCTGTCTGTAAAACAAAGAGATGTGTCCCTGCTGGGGACCCGGCCCTCAGCAACAGCCATCTGTTCTGCCAGTCCCTCCCACCTGCCAGGCCTGAATGTGCCTCTCAGAACTGGGGGTGGAAGAGAGTTTCATAGCTGGGGACAGGCCACACTAGTCATGTCCACTATTTTGCCTCAAATCATTCATCTACAATGAAGTGGAGGCCAGAGTACATGAGGTGTGATTGAAACGTACTATGAATGTTTAAACGTTTAAAATTTTTATTAACTAAAAGATTCACTGCCCTTAGTCCCCTTCAAAGTCCTCCCCCTTATTCAGACACCCTTATCCCATTGTGCTTGCCACTTTCTGAAGCAGGTCTGGAAGTTCTCCTTCCTTGGGGTCTTTAGTTGTACTATTATGGCCAGATTTGATTTAAAATATTTACTTTTCGTGGTCATTTTGACTCTGAGGAGGAAACAAATCTCATGGTACCAAGGTCCCATAAATAAAGTAGATCAGGACACAGTGTCATGTCTTTATGAGCCTGTCTTTCTGTTGGACGGTTCTCAGCAGCAGCATTTGACATGTTTTTTATCTCGTGGTATAAAAAATTATCTATTATCTGGTGACTTCTTCATTTCTCTTAAAGACACTCCAGAAAGGGACTTCCAGAGCTGCTCCAGAAAGTGGCAAGATGATAGAATAAGCACATTTGAAGTGAAGGAAAGTTTTTGGAAGGAGATTAATAGTGATGTATTCTTTACTGTAATACATTTTTAAATTCAAGCATTCACCGTATATTTTGATCATCCCTTACATATCGAGCAAATAAAGCATCACAGATCTAAGTAGAGTGGAGACCTGGGGCTCCTCCTATCTGGGGTTCCTCTCTGCCCATTATGCACTGCCCCAAAATGTACCCTCTTAAAAATCTAGATGATTCTGCCTAAGGCTTCTCCCCACCCCGGCAAAGCTCAACAAACTATGGTCAGTGAACCAAACCCAGCTCTTCCAGTGTAGCTGTGAACTCAGAAAGGATTTTTGCTCCTAAATAATTAAATCAGAGAGGAAGGTCAAAAGAATACAGTGATGTGTGAGAATTGAATGAAATTTAAATTTTGGCACCCATGAATAAAATCTGATTGGGACAAAGCTGTACCGGTTTGTTAATGGGTGGCCTGTAGCTAACTTAGGATGGTTACAGTGGACAGGAGTGGTTATGGCAGAAGCCCTGTGGCCCCCAAAGCCTGCAACAGTTACTGTGTGACCCCAGGTGGCATAGGAGTGGAGCTCTGATGTCACAGGGCTATTATGCCCAAAAGTCACGTCCATGAATGGGGTGGGGCATTCTGGTATGGCTTCCTTAGGGTCTTGGTGACATGCCAGGGGAGGCGCAGACAGACACTGCCATCCACCCTCCCACCTCCGGTGCCACCGAGTGAGATTTCAGCCCAAACTGCTAAGAGGAATACATCATGGGGCTCAGAATGGCCCATGACTAGCTGATCTGACCTTGGCCCCTCTTCCTGTCCACCCACTCAGGGGTCGTGTTCCACTACCGCCCCGGGTCCACCCGCTACTCGTTGACCTACGAGGAGGCGCAGCAGGCCTGCCTGAACGCGGGTGCCACCATGGCCTCCCCAGAGCAGCTGCAGGCTGCTTATGAGGCAGGCTATGAGCAGTGTGACGCTGGCTGGCTGCAGGACCAGACTGTCAGGTAAAGGATCACCCACAGCCTCCTATCCCCCAACCTGCTCGGCCCAGGTCTAATGAGCCTGGCCAGGCACACCACCCAGCTCCTTGTGGGCTAACTGGCTCCTGAGTGACTACGGCTTCTCTGTAAACATCCCTATAAAACAGAAGCCTAGTCTGAAAGGTGGCTGAGGGGCACTGGGTTAAGTTCTTGGTCATTTTGCCCCAAGAGGCATAGACAGGAGCCCCCTGCACTAGAAAATTCTCCTGTAGCCCTGTGGTCCCTTCTAGTGTGACCCAGTGTCCTCTCGGTAGCTCACTGTCTTCTGAAGCAGGGACCCCAGAGAACTTGCTGTGTTGGGTTTGGGTCCCAGCACATATCCCAAGACACACCCTACCCACATTCCTGCATCCCCAGCCCCAGGACAGGCGCTCAGCCTCCCATCCCACCCACTCTGCAGATACCCCATTGTGAGCCCACGGACGCCGTGTGTGGGTGACAAGGACAGCAGCCCTGGGGTGAGGACTTATGGCATCCGCCCATCATCAGAAACCTATGACGTCTACTGCTACGTGGACAAGCTCGAGGGTAAGGCCATGGTCTCACTCCCAGCCCTGGATGGGCAGGGTGAGGTGACCCAGAGGAAGGGAATTAGCACACCCAGGCTCCTTCCCTCACCACCTGACAGGAGCAAGGTGCTGTTTCAGGAGGAAGGGCCACAAGCCCCTCCCCTCTGGCCCATCCCCCCCCCCAGGGTTCTGGGGGTGTCCCAGCATTGCAGAGTTCTGGCTTCTTGCAAAGCCTTGAGTCCTCAGGTACACAAATCAATCCATTACCAGCAAAAGTCATGTATACTCTCTATTCTTAGATGATCCTTTGCCCATGAGCAAATCAAAGGTTCTGAGAGGTCCTGCAATAAGAAATCTCTTTACCTTAGTGTAACCCAAGTTAATTCAATTACAGGTCTTTATTTTATTTCACGTCTTTTAATTCCAATGAAAATAACTTGGCACGGGGCTGGTAGTGTGCACCTATAATAAATGCATGCACTCAGGAGGCTGAGACAGGATTGTCATGAGACCAGTATGGACCAGCTAATGAGCTCAAAGCCAGCCTGAACTACATAGCAAGAACTTGTCCCTCCAAAAAGAAAAATTATCAAATCACTATCCCACTGAATACAATTTGAAGGATGTTGGTGTTGCCGAACATTTTCAGCTGTCACCCAGTGTTTCAGGACCTCGGGCAGGTCACCTAACCTCTCCAAACTCAGTTACTCATCTATAAAAATGTACTCACATTAGAGACTTGGGGGAGTGGATATTAAGTGAGATGCGTATGAAAAGTTCCTGGCACAAGCAGCTGTTAAATAGTTGTGAGCGCCCCAAAACACACATACACACAGATGGGCCCTGGGTGCTGTGCTAGGTGTTGAGCTCACAGGTGGGAGGACTCGTCCACAGCATCCCTAAGGTGTGGTAAGTGAAGGGCTCAGCGGGCGGGGATGGGAGGGTCTTAGCCAAGGAGGGGCAGTAGCTGCATCCTGCAGAGTGCCCACCTCAGCCACTCTGCTGCGTCGCTGCTTCTTACACCTCCGGGAGCCCCTGAGTCCAGTAAAATCCGAGGCACTAAGGGCCCGGCCTCCGTGGTGCAAGTGCTCTGGGCCCGCTGCCGGTGCCAGCCCCTGCCGAGAGGGTTGAGGGCTCTGGGGACTCTGCCTCTGGGGAGCAGAGCTGGAGGATTACACCGCCACCTGCCTCTGTCCCCAGGGGAGGTGTTCTTCGCCACACGCCAAGAACAGTTCACCTTCCACGAGGCACTGGCATTCTGTGAATCCCAAAACGCCACGCTGGCCTCCACCGGCCAACTCTACGCAGCCTGGATCCGCGGCCTGGACAAGTGCTATGCTGGCTGGCTGGCAGATGGCAGCCTCCGCTACCCCATCGTCACGCCGCGGCCGGCCTGCGGCGGGGACAAGCCTGGCGTGAGGACAGTCTACCTCTATCCCAACCAGACCGGCCTCCCAGACCCACTGTCTCGCCACCATGCCTTCTGCTTCCGAGGTAAGCGTTTTGCTTCTCCCTCGACAGCCCTTCAGCCTGGGGGTGCCTTCTCCAGGGCGCCCTCTCCTGGCCCCTGACTGCCATCACCACGCAGCGGAGCAAGGAGAACAGGGCAGAGTATGGTATAGCTTGACTTTAGGCTTTGACCCTAACGCAAGGTCATCTTTCTTTTTCTTTCTTTGTCGTACTACCCAACCCTGCTTCCCAGGGACACACTCATATTTCTAAAATCCCAGAGACAAACGAGTGAAGAACTTCGCGCACCTAAGTCTGAATTATGACTCTACTACTGAATAGCTAGATGACCCTGGCCAAGTGACTTAATCTCTCTGTTCCTTTGCTTCCTCTGTAAATGGTGATAAAAATCGTTTCTGTTTCAAAAAGAGTTGCAGACATATTTGAACGGAAGCAGCTGCAGAATATATAATGCCTTAATCCATCGAATTCTCTCCTCCTTGTAAATATTTTTGCAATGAGCTTAGCCAAGAAAACATGTACTCGACAACAGTAATTCATGTTTTTATTGACGTATGTTTTGGTGACGATGATGTATCAAACATTCTGACCCTTTAGACATCAATCAAATGACCGCGGGCAGCATTATTGGCGGAGCTAAAGCATTGCTGGGCTCTGATTGGATGAGCTCTCAGCCTCAGTGTAGGAGATAGGGCTCGGGCCACAGGTAGATGAAGAATAGTGTGAGCCATATTTTCCATAATGTACATCAAAGCTGAGTGTCATTACAACTTCCTGAGTCCATGATCACTTCCAAATAATGTTAAAGGAAATAACCCTGAGGGTCCCAATTTTCCCAAACTTCTGGGGTCACCTTTTAAACCCATTCAGAATTCTGCTCCATTCAACCATCCTAGGAAGAAACTTTCTCATCTCCTCCCAGGGGATTTGATGAAACCTTACTTGTGCCCTGGGCAACAGAAGCCAGCTAACCAGCCTCCTAGTGAGTTCCCCACGCCCCACCCTGACACCTGGCAGTCAGCTTCCTGTATTACCATGCAGAAAAGTTCCCTTTCTTTCTTGATCTCCCCATCTGCTGGACATACACACACACACACACACACACACACACACACACACACTGGCCTGGCAGATGGCAAGGCTGGTACAGGTCTTCGTCACCTCTTGTGACAAGCTGTCCAGTGTCCGGACCAGAACAGTTACCTTAGTCAATGAATCCTGCCTTCACCCCTCCAAACACCAGCATAGCTGCACGGGATTTAAATATCAGCTCTGTGCTTTGGGTTCTGACACTCTCTGAACGTAATCCTTGTCCCCAAGATGAAGACCACATTCTGTAGTAGCTGAGAATGTGGATGTTGCCCCCAGATGTTTGTCTTTCTTTCCTTGTCTTTTTTTTCCAGTACCAGGAATCATTTCCTAGTGCAGTGCCACTGAGCTAAATCCCCAGCAAGCAAAAGAGCTTTTTAATAGACATCCTGTAGTGATTCAGAATTTTTTTTTTTTTTTTTTTTGTAGCAGGAATTGAACTCAGGAACTTGTACTTGCCAGGCAGGCAGAGCAGATGTTTGAATTCAACGATTAACTTTACCACTTAAGTCACTGGCTGTAGGCCATAAATGTAGCACCATGCCTCTGTTTCTTCATTTGTAAAATGGGAATAATAAGATTGTGTACTTGATGCAAGTTGATCTTATTAACATAGAAAGCAAAGAACCATCTTGCTGGACTGCGGGGAAGGGGGAACCTGGAAGCTCTTGCCCAGCCCAGAGGCCCTGACTCCTCACAGCCAGGTCCCCCTTAGGTGTTCCAGTGGCGCCCTCTCCAGGAGAAGAGGAAGGTGGCACACCCACATCCCTCGCTGGCGTGGAGGACTGGATCGTCACCCAAGCTGTGCCTGGTGTGGCTGTTATTCCTTTGGGGGAGGAGACAACTGCAGTCCTAGACTTCACCACTGAGCCCAAAAACCAGACGGAATGGGAACCAGCCTACACCACAACGGGCACCTCCCCTCTGCCAGGTCAGCGTGACAGAGCTCCAGGGCACACCCAAAGGCACACACCGCCTACCTGCGGTATACACAGTGGGGTAGTTTCTCTCCTTAGAACCTGAGCTGTGTCCCCAGCCCCGGCATTGGCCTGATGTGCTGCTAGAGTGACTGACCACTTCTGGGACCTACCCCAGAGTGATCAGGACAGCCTTGTTCATAAAACAGACACATAGCCACCCCCCCCACACACACACACACACACTCTCTCTCTCTCTCTCTCTCTCTCTTTCTCTCTCTCTCTATCTGTTGCCCTCCCTTTATTTCTCCTGCACATACCCCCTTGGCCAGCTGTAGACCAATCAGAAGCCCTCAGTCACATTGTCCTCCTACACCCTCCTGTAACCTTCTGAATCCCCCTGTGGGAGGATCTCCAATAGAGGATCAAGAACCAGGGACAGGGTAGTTGTTGAAAGTTGGAATCTATCTCTGTGCCTTTCTCTCCTTCTATGTCTCTCCTCTGGGCCAGGCTTAGCCAGAACTTCCTAAACCTTAAATGTCCTGATTAAATCAGGAAGGACTGGGCCAGGGATTTAGCTCAGTGGTTCTGACATCTGCCTGGCAGGCGTAAGGACCCAAGTTCAATCCCCAGTAACTGCATACCACAATAGCTCATGCCTGTAATCCTAGCACTCACGAGGCAGAAGCAAGAAGACTGCTGTGAGTTCAAGGCTGGCCTGGGCTACATAGTGAGTTTGGGGCCAGCCTGAACTACAAAAAGCAAGATGCTGTCTCAATAGAATACAATGAATAGAATTAGATAGAATAGAATAGATAAAATAAAATAAATCAGGAAGAACTTCATAAGATGAAAGCCACAGTCCTCAAACCTTGTCAGAAGTGTTTTGCATCCCCTGAGGTGTGGGAAAGGCTGGCTTTCTAAAAGATTTGAAATTTTTCTCAAAGTGTTTTGTCAGAGACTTACATAGGCTAATGTGCAGACTATGTATGCAGCTGGACCCCAAAGAACCTGACCACATGGCCTTTAAAAGTCTTCTTCATGGAGTATCTAATATTTAGTGGCTCCCAGCTCAGGTAACACTGAATTAGAGCAATGTACGTAGTGCTATGTCTAGGAGCGTGCGCAGCCGGGACATACGCCTGGGAAGGGAGTCTCAGCACTGCCCCCAGGCCATCCAGCATTCACTCCTGTCTGGCTCCCAGCCATTTGGCAGTGATGGGCACTGCTCCAGGTCCTAGCAAGGCAAAGCCTCCCTCTTCCTAAACGGAAGGAGAGGAAGCATCTGTAGATAAGGTGGGATTCCAGGCCCAAGACCTTGCCCAAGGCCCCTGGACCTTGAGCTGTGGCCCTTTCTTCTCCCTTCACTAGGGCAAGAGCCTGATTCCTGTTGGCCTGGCAGATGGCAAGGCTGGTACAGGTCTTCGTCACCTCTTGTGACAAGCTGTCCAGTGTCACATCACTCAGTACTCAATTTTTTTTTTTTTTTTTGAGACAGGGTCTCGCTTTGTAGTTCAGTCTGGCCCTGAGCTCACTGCATAGCCCAGGACAGCCTCAGACTCTTTAACTTTAGTTTCTAACCACCATGCTGATTTCAGCCACATCCAGAGCCATCTGTTCTAATGTTTATGTTGTAACTTTTTCTCTCAAATGCTTTGCTATTTTTTTTTAGTTTTTTTTTAATTGAAATCTTTATTGGTACATTACATATACACATCATGATTGCACTCAACAATGATAATTTGTACCAGTATATGACACAACTTAATTCTCATTTTTTCCCATGTTTTTTTAAGTTTTTTGAGACAGGGTCTCACTGTGTAGTTCAGACTGACCCTGAACTCACTATGTAACCCAGGCCAGCCTCAAATTCACCACAATCCTCCTGCCTCTGCCTCCCTCATTATGGAATACAGGTGTTAGCCACCATGCCCAGCATTCTAATTGCTTTGCTTTTAAAAAATCATTTAAATGTATTTGAGGGAGAACTGTTAGATTGTGACTGTGTATAGTCATGGCAGCCTGTTTCCCGTACGTATTTTTAAATCCATAGTCATGCTCTTTGGGATCCTACTAAACACATGTAGCTACTGTGACTATACTTTCCTCCCCCCACCCTCCAACAGTCTCCTTAGGGGGGAGTGGGAGCCTCCCAGCACCTCCCCAGCGCTCAAGTGTACCTGGGAAATAAGCCCCAAGGTACATGCAAGCTTCCAAACCCTGCTAGTTGTTATTTAAATGCCAAAGGAAAACATACTAATAGAAAAGAAGTGACCAGGATTATTTAGCATGCTGAGGTTCTTCCTTTCTTTCTCTATTATAAGTCTCTCAGAGGTGACAAAAAGCAAATGTGTATTTACAGACAGTACCACCTGAAGCTGGGAGCTGGGCTGTAAGCCTGTAGTCCTAGCATCTGGGAGGCTGAATCAGGAGGACTACAAGTTCAACCTGGGCAACCTTGCAACTTAGCAAGACTCTGACTCAAAATAAGAATGAAAAGAGGGAGCTGGGGGCTTGGTGCAAAGGCCCTGGGTTCAGTCCCATGGGCTAAAATGAAGAAGGAAAAAATTATGCAACAAACAGCACCAACTGAGATGGGCGAGTCTCACCCTCCAGCAAACATAAAAGAACTGAACTTCTGGGTCAGCAAGGCTGGCCCAGGGCCCAGGCCTCAGAAACCACAGATACAGATGCAGGAGGTAATAACACACTTGAAGGTGGCTGTGGTCATCATCAATGGCCACTCCATATCCACACAGCGGCTGTGTGGACGGATGTAGCTCCCTCGTGTCCCACAAAGCACAACCTGGATAGCTTCCTGGTCCCCTCCCTTCCCTCCTTTTTCCTTCCTTCCCTCCCTCCTTCCCTCTTCCCTTTCCTCCTGTCCATCCCATCTTTCCTTCTTTCTCCCTAGCTGGGTATGGGGCACATGCTCCCCACTCAGGAGGCTGAGGCAGGAGAATCATCATGAGTTTGATGGGCTACACAGTGAGTTTATGGCCAGCTGAACTGTATAGTGGACTCTTTCTCAAAAAACAAAGAAAGAAAAAAAACCTCACTTCCTTTCTTCCTCCTTTCCTCCTTTCTTCCTCAAGACACTTAAGCAGTTCCATTGGAAAGCACCTAAACACAGCTGTACTCTTGGGGGAAAGGTTTTTCCAGGGGAGGATGGACTTCAGTGTCCATGCCCAGGATTACCAGCGGAGTCACTCCACCCACACCTCATCTGATTGCATCTCTTCTTGCAGGGGTCCCGCCCACATGGCCTCCCGCCAGCACAGCAGCAGAGGAGAGCACAGAGGGTCCTGGGGCAACTTCAGTGTCCTCAACTTGGGAAATACTTTCCACTTCAGAAGAGCCATCCACACTTTCTTCTGCAGTGCCCAGTGCCACTGAGCTCCCAGGGTCCTGGGAGACATCTGAGGCC
>PVIR01016695.1:0-36224 GCA_004026965.1 Petromus typicus | reverse complement strand
CAAACAGAAGCTAGACAAGAGATCACATGATTATCTCAGTAGGTGCAGAAAAGGCCTTTGACAAAACGCAACATTCATAATAAAAACCCTAAAGAAATAAATAGATATAAAAGATCTTATTTCAATCTGATAAAAGCCATGTAGGACAGACCAATGGCCAACATCACATTAAATGGTGAAAAACTGCAATGTTTCCCTCTAAAACTGGAAATAAAAGCACTTGGAACAGTCAAAGCAAGCAGGCAAGAGAAAGGACTAAAAGAAATAAGAAAAAGTCAAGTTATCTTTATTTGCAAATGACAGGATTCTCCACACAGAGGACCCAATAGACTACTAAAACTAATAACCAAATTCAGTATGCAGCGGGATTTAAAGGCCACATACAAAAACCAATAGACTCCCTATACATTCACTGAGTATAACACACTCACTGAAAAATTAGGAAAGCAATACTTCCTGTGGTAGCATCAAGAAAAAATTAAATGTGTAAGAATAAACCTGATCAAGAAATGAAAGACCTCCCAAGGAAAACTACAGAGCTCCGAAAAAGAAAATTGAAAAGAACATCAGAAAATGCAAAAATCTTCCCTGTTCCTGGGTAGGCAGAACTAATATAGTCAAAATGGCCACACATCCAAATCTGATATACAAATTTACACCACCCCAAGCAAAATACTGATAGTATTCTTCACAGAACCAGAGAAAGCAGTCCGAAAATTCACACAGACCCAGAAGAATCCCACAGCAGCTAAAGCAATCACAAAAACAGCAAAGTAGAAGAGATAACAGTCCGGGTCTGTGGTTATATCACAAAGCTCCAGTGATGAAAACACAGATGATGAAAACTAGACATGCAGACCAGTGGAACAAAATAGAAAATGTAGAAACAACTCCAGAAACATTCAGCCACGTGATCTGTGACAAAGGATCCAAACACACCAGAGGAAGGATAGCCGCTTGAATAAAGTGTTGGAAAAATTGGCTATTGAAATGCAGAAGGTTGAATCTAGACCCATATATCTCACCATCTACTAAACTGAAATAAAAATGGATCAAAGATCTACATGTTAAAATAGAAGCAATTACTCTGTTGGAAAATAAATTAGATAAAACTCTTGAAAACAGGCATAGTCAAGGACTTTCTGAACAGGAGGCCAATTGCACAAGAAACAGCACCAAGAATCAACAGATGGGATTATATAAAACCCAAAACAACTGTACTGAGAGGAAACAACCAGCAGAGTGAAGAGACAATCTACAGAATGGGAAAAAAATGTTGCCCCTTTAAGGTATTTCTTTTTTTTTTTTAGGTTTTTTTTTTTTTGAGACAGGGTCTCGCTTTTGTGGTTCAGGCTGGCCCTGAGCTCAGCCTCCAACTCACATCACAATCCTCCTGCCTCTGCCTCCCGCGTGCTGGGATTACAGGCGTGAGCCACCACGCCCGGCACTGTGGTATGTGGTACTGGTTGCTGCTGGGTGTGGGTCTCCATGCCCAATATTATTATGTGGTTACCGGGGAATCGAACCCGGGCCCTTGCGCTTGCAAGACAGGCGCCGGAACCACTGAGCTAACTCCCCGGCCCCTCTTTAAGGTATTTCTTAAAGAGAGGAGTAGACTATATAAGGAATTCAAAAATAATTGGATTTTCCAACATAAATGATTCAGTCAAAAACTAAACAACTGAATTGAACAGTCACTTCTCAAAAGAAGTACAAAGGGCCTGCAGAAGTGCTCAATGTATTAGACCATTTAAAAAAAGCAAATTAAAACAACGCTGAGATTCCATTTTACCCCAGAAAAAATGGTTGCCATCCAGAAATCAAATAAATGCTGGCGAGGCCCTGAGAAAAAGAAATCACGCATTCTACACTGTTGGTGGGAATGTAAATTAGTACAACCACTGTGGAAATCAGTATGGAGATTCCTCAAAAAACTAAAACTAGAATTTCCATTTGACCCAGCTATTTGCCTTTAGGTGTTTTCCTGAAAGAGTTAGAGACTTGGCGTTATAATAACACACATGTTTATAGCAGCACAGCTCATCACAGCCGAAGCTTGGGAGTGGCCTATGTGCCTGTCATAGATGTATAGATAAGGAAAACATAGTTATGCATGGTGGAGTACTATTCTGCCACAAACAAGGCTAAATTTGAGACATTTGTAGAAAAATGAATGTACCTTGGGATCATAATATTAAGTGAAATAAACTAGACACATAAGTTTAAATACCAGATGGTTTCTCTTATATGAGAATCCCAAAATATAAATAAAGAACAAAATTAATGATAGATCAAAGGAAACAGGAGAAGACAGATCTTTTTCAAGTGGGAAGGAGATGAAGAGATAAATGGAGGAGAAAGGGAAGGGAAGAAAAGAATGGATGAAAAAAGAATTAAGATGTTATATATATGGACCAACATTATTATGTAATGCAAAGGTACTAATGACAAGTAAAAACTAAAAAAATAAATAATCGTGTAAAAGTACAAATACATTTCTATTGGATACAAAATAGTGTCTTGCATTTTTATTCATATCTTACGGTAAGGAAATCCAAGTTGACTTTGGGAGTAGAGATGCCCTTTGGAAAGCTCAAGAGATACCGGTGAGCTTCTCATCTTAGGGTGGAGCCTTTTTGTCAAACCCTCAGCACTGCGGGGTAGAGGCTATGACCCTGATGGTTCATGATTGGGACAGAAGGAGGAGGCCGGACATACAACAGGGCTGAGATCTGGCCCGTGGGTCAGTCAGTTCCTGAAAGGAGGTCTGATGCCAGAACTCCAATTCCAACTGTAGTCATACACTCCTCCTTGGCGTAGGACATCCTCATTTCAGCAGAACTAGGATTTAGCCCCAGGTCTGTCTGACTCCAAACCCTGTGTGTATTCATCCATTCACCTTTCCCCCTTGGCCAGCTTGCTCTTTCTCGTGTCTCTCCCTTTGCCAAGAGCAACTCTTTTGCACTCTGAGGAAATAATAGGGAGCCCTTTCGAATGAGCTCTCTTCTTGCCTGGGAGCACTCAGGCGTCCCAGAAATGGACCCCTCTTCCTGCTGCCAGTGAATGACACTTCCTGCATTTCATCTCAACAGATCTCCACATCAGTTTGGTGGGGATAATACTGATTCCGTCCACTTCTCAGCTGCCATTACTTAACTCAAGTTGCATTTTTCATGAAAAGTAGCTGGTTAGGATTGATTCAGCACCTACCTGGTATCCAACATTGGATCTGCTGAAAAGGGAAACACATTTTCTGATCTGCAGTCTAGAGGCTATTTTGAGAGGTAAGACACGTAAAAAACTTGCCAGCAATATCAAGATGTTTGAGGTCCATTCCCATGAAAATGCACAAGAAGTGAAGGTGACAGCAATTCTAAGGACGGAGAGTGTGGTGGTTGGATGGGTGGGGATGGTTATGCTTTGGGAGAGAAAGTTACAAAAATCTTCCAGGAAAATACAGGCTGAAGCTGAGCCTTGAAAAGCGAGCAGGGTTTGGGGAGGGAAAGGTAGGGAAGACATGTCTGATGTGTGTGCTGTAGAGAGCTGGCAGTGCCCAGAGAGGCAGGAGCCCAGGCTGGCACAAGGATGCATTCTTCCAAGGAGCTGCTCTTTTATAGCCACCATCCCTTTGCTCCCTGTTGGGGAGGGGGAGGTTTATGACCCCATCCATCTGTTTGCAGTCAGCCGCAAGCTGACAGGGAAGTGTGATGTTGGAGCTGGAGCAGCAGGCGGGCAGCTCTCTCTGGGAAGGAGTGAGTGGCCTCAAGGAGCACCTCCTCCTCCTGGCCCAAGTCCCGTGAAGGGCAGGGCCGGGAGGTGGTGGGTGACCAGCCAGGGAAGGAACTTCTACATGGGTCTGAGCCAGCAGCCTCTGTGTCTGCCGTGGGCAGCCCATGAAGATGCGTGGTCAAGTGTGCAGATCCACATGTCCCTCGGGGGCCTTGATGTGGGAACCAGCTCTGAGCTACAAGGACTGCTCTAGACCCACACTCCTGAGGTGTCTTCTTAGCAAACCTGCTTTGCAGACCCCAGACCCTTTCTAGCCCACACCTCCCCACCCCTCCTCCCTCATTGGCATGGCTCCTCAAGGCTGCAGCCCACCCATTTGTAGCTCTCCCGGATGGTTCCCTCTTCCCGTGCTGCTCACACCCCACAGCCCTGTGGCAGCTTCTCCTGAGCCATTGTTTGACACGTCTAATGTGTATAGGGTCCTCTCGTGCCCGGGACGAGAAGGGAAAGAGTCCCTGTAACAGAGCTCCACTGCTAGACCAGATGAACTTCAGCATTCAGTACAAGTCCATCCTTTAGAGGAGATGGCTTTAAAGCCAGGGAATTAAATTAGAGGCTGGAGAGCAGAGAAACATCTTGAAATTCCAGTCAGTCAAAACTAGAAAGCTCTGGAGAGGATCATCTACTCTGACTCCTGCGTTTTTCCGGTAGGGAAATGGAGTCTCAGTGAGTAAGTGCTATTGGCTCGGTGTTATTTATAGGGAAGAAGAGAAGGAGGGAGAGTGGGCTGAAGGTTGTATGTGTGGTAAAACAGTGAAGATAAATTATGAGCATGGACCAGCTCCCCACAATGAGTGTCATCATTATGTGCAGCAAACTTGCATGAACAAAAAATTTAAAAACCAGACAAAACAGGGCCGGGGATTTAGCTCAGTGGTTCTGGTTCCTATCTTGCAAGCACAAGGGCCTGGGTTCTATCCCCAGTAACCACATTCTATACTGGGCTTGGAGACTCACGCCCAGCAGCAACCAGTACCACATACCACAGTGCCAGGTGTAGTGGCTCACGCCTGTAATCCCAGCACTCGGGAGGCAGAGGCAGGAGGATTGCTGTGATGTGAGTTTGAGGCTGAGCTCAGGGCCAGCCTGAACTACAAAGTGATATCCTGTCTCAGAAACAAAACAAAACAAAACAAAACAAAAAAAAACCAGACAAAACAAAAGAGGACTAGAACTCACTTTGGAGTCTGAATTAGCCATAGATCACTTGGGGTTCCTGAGTGAAAGTTGGGGATCATGGTGACTCAAGGCACAGTCTTCTTGCCTCCTTCAAAAACTGTCATGACACGCATGGTGTTCATCTTGCAGATAGGAAACTGCCAAGTCTGCTCTGAGCTAATGTTATTCCAACCCTGAAGGAAGCCATCCTGAACCCCAGGTGAGACACCAAGACTGAGGTTAAGAGACCTTGGATATGACTTCAGGAACAGTCAATAAAGTGACCCAAATGGGTCTTGGGCCCAGACCTGAGGCAAGGGACAATATGTCATATCTCCTTTGCTTTCAGCAAACAGTTTAAGAAAACTGCACAGCAAAGGCTGAGGTAGAAACAGGACAATGTGTATTAGTGCCGGCAACTGGACAGCAGCTCAGGACTTCACGACTTGGCATCGAGAGAAATACACAGAGTAGGGGGTCTCCACCTTGACCCCCAAGTACCCTCTTAGTGTAGACATTTAAGAGTGGGAATGAAATTTGTGGATAATATAACATATAACAATGGTTTTACAGAATTAATTTATTGCCTTGATTGTAAGGATGTGTAGAAAGGAATGAAAGAAATGAAAGTAGCTTAAGATAAAACAATGTGTAATTTGGTACATCCATGCTCCTGTCCAACACCATTTACAGCCATAACACAATAATCAAAAGCATTCTCCTGCCTATAAAAATTACAATTAAAATACTACAGACATAGGCACATGTTGCTCTTCTACCTGATGCAGACAGTGCTGTGACTAAGGTGCACTTCAGGGATAGTGAAACATGCTCAGTAAAGTTCAGGACAAAGTACATACAGTCTTCTCTCAACTGCAGTCCTGCAGGAGTCAGTGTGTGTTAAAACTCTGCAAACAAACACTTTGAGTTTATATGAAATGAACTTGAGCTCTAGTCTAGATAATTATAAAAGGAATTTCCTTCTCTAAGGAATTCCTTCCCTAAGCAAAGATTGTGCAGGCTGGAGGGAAATTCTGTGGGACTTTCTGCAGGTTAGCAAGTATCTTGGGCCCCTGGCCATAGCTTCTGTTCCCCAGTGACTATGTAAATCCCCTTGGCTTACTGTTGCTGATGCTACTCTGGTTGAAAAAACACTGTTTTGGAAGTTTTCACATAGAAGCCTTGCCGAAAAGAGGGAAGGCTCTGACCTGTGTTGTATCCAGATGTTTACATTGCTTTCAGTTTTACTTTTGGAGAACACAGTTTCGTACTAATCCTAGATGACGAATCTCACGTCCTCTGTTCTAAAGACTAGTCACTCAGAATGCGAAAATGACTAAGGCCCAGACTCTGCACATGTACAGGCTTTGCTTTTTGAAAAATTTTAAGAGCAATGAAACAGTCAAAGACTATAGTGCAAGAGGGGATGCATATAGAGCCTGGGACTTCAGGAGAGAAGCAAAGTGTGAGGCTGAAGAGACTAGGAAGACAGACACTAAATCAAACCTTGAAGAACAGCGAGAAAAAAAAAATCAGTGGAAAACAGAAAAAATGAACAAACAGTATGGAAAGAACAGTGAGGACCAAGAACTGGAACCAGGAAACTGGAAGTTCAGGGCACCTTGGGGAATTCTGTTATGGATCATGATATAACGGAGTGGAGGGAGGGCTGGGTGGAGAGATTGGCTGGGAGAAATGGAGAGGGTCTGGGAAGGGATTATGGGACAGAAGGAGGCAGGAAAGGAAAGCAGGCACATCCTGTGTTAATTCTACTCCTTAAGGAAAGGCCCTGCCCTCAGGAAACCCTCAGAGCTTTTGCTGGTGCTCTGCCGGCCTCTGCTGGGGTCTGAGCTGCAGGCCTGGAGGGCAGGGTCTGTGCCAGTTCTGCTGAGAGAGCCGCCCACAGCCTGGTGCAGGCTCTGAGAGATTCTCTGTCAGATCCAGGCTGGGCCCAGCTCTCAGCGCAGGGTTTGGCCCTCTGCAGCTCTGATTTGGGGAGCAGAAGTATTTTGGAGCTCAGGTGAACTGGATTCTTCAGCGTAATTATCGGTATAGGGTGGAGCATGCTACGCTAAGGGCCGGAGAGTTGTCTGGGAATCCGGAAATGTGGCTCTTGGTGGAGAACAAGGGAGTTGAGCCCAGTGACAGTGGTGTCCCCTGGAGTGCCTACATACTAGCCTTCTCTTTCAGGTCACAAGGACCAAGCTGGATTCTCTCCCGCTGGCAACTAGCAGATGGCAGGAGAAGCAGTACCACCTTCAGAGTCTCAAGTTGTCTGAGGCCACAGAGGCTGCTGGTGTCTGGGCCTGTGGAAGTGGCCGAGGTGGGCGCTCCAGGGGCAGAGGGGAGGAGCCTTGATGGAGCTCCTCCCTGGGGCGGGGGAAGCTCCCTGCGGAGGCCAAACTGTCCCCTCAACTCTGCGTCATCATCCGGAAGAGTACTGAGTCTGCGTGTTTTGTGTTTCGTTAGTCACTCTATCGCTGGGCTCAGGTCTGGGGCGGGAGGAGGAGGCAGGGCTTGGTAAATGCCTCCTGCTTCCTGCTTTTTCTCCGCATCCGTAGCAGCAGCAGTGAGCACCCAAGTACTCAGGCCCTGCACAGCACACGCGCGTCCACAGCCTGAGTTATTACGGTAGGGCTGTCGGGTCAAGCCTTCTTTTTCTACTTTAACAATACGGAACCTGAGGCTCCGTGGAAAATTGGTCCCGAGCAGCGAGTCTCACTGTGTCACGCCCGTCCGGTACTGAGGCTGTCTTTGGCTCCCCTGCTCCCCACAGGGCAGTGTCCCTGCTCCCGCCCAGCCTCGGCCCCACTGTGTTGTAATCCCTGGCTGGCCCTGGGACTCCCCCACCCTATGCGAGTGCGAGTGAAACCCGGAGCCTCCGCTGCAGCTGCTCCGCTCTCTGCTGCAGCCGAGGCAGCAGTGAGGGAACCCGGGTGGTGGGCCTGGGTTTCCGTGACCTTTATAACCGTTATCTCATTCAAGCCTCCCTAAAATGGGAGCCAGAAGATGTGTATTATCCCCATTGTGGAGGAAGGAAGTGAAGCTGGGAGAGGGGAGGGACCACTTGTGGGAACCCTCAGGGAGACCCCAGGGCTCTGCCCTACTCAATTTGAAAGGCCTGAAAGCGACTTGTTTCTAAGTCTCGCTGGAGGAGGCAGCTTATGTGAACTCTGGTCCAAGACGCGCTGGGAATCGGAGGTGAGGCCTCCCCTCTCCCACCGAGACCCTCCTGTGTCCGGGGTCCCGTCAAGTCTTCCCTATCTCTGCTCACACCTCTCCGCCGTGTTTTTCCGCTGGCCAGCACCAGGCCATGCTGGCTGCCTCCTGTCTCTGTCTCTCTCCGTCCTTTTCCCTCTGTCCTGAGGCCTCTTCGTCCATCCTCCCCTGCAGGTTTCTTCCTCATCCTCTCCTGTGTCCCTCTCCTTGCTGACCTCTCTTGCCCTTCACAAGTCCCCAAGTCCCTGACTTCCTTGGCCCCCGAGGCTCTTGGAAGAGGTGAATAAAAACATCTGAAAAGCCAGTGAGCCTGAGCCTCCCGCCCTTCCGTGCCTCCAGTGTGTATCTTCAGGTTCAAAATTGTATCCTTTTCTCTTTGTGACTCATTGGGAAGAAAGTAGAAAATTTTAAAAAATGAAAAAAAAAAGGAACAGAGGAACTGTTTTTGGAAGCTCGGAACTAACTGACTGAAAAAGGGATTTTATAAAAATTCTCTGAAAATAATTTTATTTTATGACGCCGTGACAGTGGCCAGCCCCATTCCTTCTGCTCAGGGCTGGGTGAGCAGCAGCTGGAGCCCCGCCCGTGCCAGCCCCCACCCGTGCCGCCCACTAGGCCTGGCCCAGAGGTGGGGAGGCGGGGTGCTTCCTGCCAGCCTCAGAGAGCCCTGGAGCTCCCCTCTCCCTAGCCCAGTGAGACGGTCAGGGCGCATTATTCCCATCTCTCTGCGTCCCAGATGTGCTCAGGGCTTCTCACTCTGAAGTGCCTGGCTAAGGTAGACTTGGACACTGACTTGGACACCAACCTGTTGCCTGGGAGCCAAAGCCCTGCTGGGGTTTGTGATGTGCCTGGGTGCTCATGAGCCATGACCTTGGCCTTCAGCTCCTGCACTGAATCTGCAGTCTTTTTCCTGTGTCCACTTAGACATGGAAATCAGCCCCTTCTGTTGTCCCTGCTCTCAGATCCTCACCAGCAGAGGGACTGCAGGAGACGGGCGGGTGGGCAGTCTTGGGGTTCTTATGGCCAACTTGTGGGGATGACTATTTGCAGGTTTCCTCCCCCTGGAGGAGAGGTTGTGTCACCTCCCTCAGTTTCACTCCATCTTTCCAGCTCCTCACTTCTTGATGTAGTTTGGATTTTGTTTATTTTTTTTTTAATAGTACTGGGACTAAACCCAGAATCTCCACATTGAGCTATATCTCCAGTTCTTTTTAATCTTGAGGCAAGTTTTCGTTATGTTGCTAAATCGCCCAAGGTGGGCCCAGACTCGCAACCCTCCTGCCTCAGCCTTACAGAGTACTGGGATTATAGACATGCACCACTGAGCCTGGCCTATAGTGTGATCTAAAGCGCCACCTCAAAACCTGAAAACTTGCTGCTCGGCATGGTTCTGTTTGGAGGTGGTAGAAACTTTAGGAGGCAGGGCTGGTGGAGGTCCCCGGGGCACTGGGCCCAAGGGGGGGGGTGGGGTCTGGGCCTCCCCTTTCTCTCTGGCTTCCTGTCATGAAAGAACAGCTCTGCTCTGCCATGTGCTATCTTTATTACTCTTCTTGGGGCTCTGAGGAACCCAGTAACCAATGCCAGAGGGGACCGTGTTGGGGTTTTATAAATGCAAAGACCTCTCTCACCGCAAACAATTCAGGGACCTGATCTCCTTGTCCTCAACGTCTAGGGAATGTTCCTAGCAGAACTTGCATTTGGGGGCTTTGGGTAGATCTCAGGAGCTAATGGTTGAGGTATGAGGTGCTGTAGCAAGACATAGAGGAGCCTCTGTTTTGCCTGGGAGCCAAAGCCCTGCTGGGGTTTGTGATGTGCCAAGAAGATGTCCCTTCTTCCCTCCCTTCCCTCACCCCTCCCCTCCCCTCCCCTCCCCTTCCCTTCCTTTTCTTTCTTCACTTGCTCTCCCTTCTTCCACAAGAGTGCAGTCGGTACAGTATCTGTATGGTGAATGTCAACCCCTGTGCTTGGGCTGACAGTACAGAAACACACAGCCGTGATCCTGGCCAGGGAAGCTGAGGAGAAGGGGCTATGGGGACATGCAGGAGCGATGACTTGGGCCTGGGAGGTGGGAGGTTACGTGGAGGTCGCGTCATGCAGGACATGTAGGAGCCTGGCAGTCCTAAGCATGGCACAGAGAGGAGAGGGGCCTGGGAGGTCCAGGAGCAGCCCGTGCCAGGGAAGGAGGTCTGGAGAGTTGAGTGCACAGAGACAGTCCTGAAAGAAGCTAGAGGAGACATCAAGAGGTGGCTTTGGTGCCACAGACACAGGCGGGGGCCGTGTCCTCTAGGGCTTTCTGTGACCTTTGTCAATGACACTGGGAGCCACACAGGAATTTTCAAAGCATGAGGAGTTATATTCAATTCTGTGGACTGTAGGTCTCACTTCAGCTGGGGGGAGGGGGCACTGGGAGGGTCACAGAGGCAGGTGGCAGTGCTCTGGTCATAGCCTGGGCCAGTATGGAGCCATGGGAGGAAAGCAGGTGGGCAGAATTGATACAGAAATAGTCACAGGCCTTGGTGAGCTACTGAAAGGGGCCCCATAACAAACCCCCAGTTCTAGTCATGTTTTAATAGCACAGCTCCCACTGGCTGGCAAGGGCAGCCCATATCTATCTTGGTGTAATGTCCTTCAAGCTGTCAGGCCCCTCCTCAAACCACTGTCCTGGCCCTGCTAGAGTCTGTGCATGGGAGATGGGCCTGTCCCAGGCCTGGGCACCCCTGCTACAGGGTCTGTAGCAGGATGGTCCCCCAAACACCCCGGTGTGGAGAGTAAGGAGCCCACAGCACACAGACACCAACATGACCAGTTTGTAATGGTTTTTATTAATATATTATGCTACAAAAATATTTTTGGCAAAATAACATTAATAGCATCTTTCTTTGTCTTCTATTATACTCTTAAAGAACTCTTTATGACAATTCACAGCGGCGAGGGGAGAGGTGATTACAGAACAACACACTTGAGTACCTTCTAGATACAACGACAGCGGAAGCTTGTGTGGCACAGTGCAGCATGCCGGGGACCATCCGCAATCTCTGTGCGGCGCAGGGAGGGGCTGCAGCCTCTTTTGACCAAGAGCTGACCTACCCCCGCCCCCAGGCACCAGAAACCCAGAGGTCTTAGTCTGGGCAGCTCCCAACATCTTAGCCTGGGCTGCATTCAGAGCTTGCTCTCCCCAGAGGACTTGGAATGGAGGGCCCTCCCAGCCAGCCCTTCCCGCCTAATACACCCATCACACAGCAGCCTGTGGTCCTGGGGGAGGCCTAGCCCTGAGCCCAAGGAGGGGTCCTCTAGACCGTTCCCAGGATCTCCCTTCTTGTCCTCAAAGAAACAAGGTCCAGAGAGGAAATGGAGACGCCCAGGGGCAGGGACTGGCCCAAGGTCACCTATGAAAGCATAATATCCAGAGTATCTCTGGAGAGCAATAAGCCAGTTCAACTCTGAAGACTGAGTGTGGATAGGGGACACTCCTTGGAGGGCTAAGCTAGGACCCAGTCAGGTTTTTGTGAACCTTTTCTTCTCTCCTCAAGGGCAGGTGACAGAAAGAGGTTCTGGGCTGTGGCGGAGTCTGGGTACAAGGGCAGCTCTCTCCCCCTTTCCAGTGGGCCTTCCACCTGGGCCAGCAGGTGAATCTGCCAGCTCCAGGCCATCCTGGAGGGGAGGGTGCAGGGGGACTGGACTCACTTCTGAATCCTACTGGTGTAGACAGCCAGCTGGGGTGATATTTTTGGCTGCCTACATGAATTTTTGGAAAAATAACAACGTTCAAGAATCTGACATTACAGAGCCAGGAGGCGCCTTCAATGTCATGTACACCAGTCCCTTGCCAAGCCTTCAACTTGTTAGCACGTCTCTGGCCAGTGTGTCCTGGCCTCGCTCACACAGCCTCCACCGAGGGGAAGCTCCTCGCCTTCAGGGACCGTCCTCCACCAGCGTGGGCTTGGTGGGAGCTAGGCCGCTGCGGAACCCAGTCTGTCTCTCTCTTTCCTACCATCACGCCTTTCTCCCATCTCTCCCGCTCTCCTTCCCTACACCTCTGAGAAGAGACTAAAAAGACGAATCACACGACCTCTGCCATGAAGTTGCCTGCAGCCCCACAGGGGAGCAGGCTCACAGGTAGGCATCCTACCAGTGGGCAGTGGGGACGAGGAGAAGCTGGGAAAGCACAGAGGCACCGCAGGGGGTGTCCTGGAGGAGGTGCTGAGTGGACCGTCAGAGGGTAGGATATGAGAGGACTAGGGAGCTGTGGTCTAGGAAGCGGCACCTGTGAAGCATCCTGTCTAGTCTAGAAAGGTTGACTCGGATTGTTGGGCCAGCCCCAGGTGGAAAGACGAGACCGGCTGGCAAGCTTAGCAGGGTGAAGCTGGGATGCCATTCTAGACGAAGGAAAGTAGTCTAGGTTTCTTGGGGACTTGAGATCTTTGACCTCTAGCTTCGCAGGGCCCCTCAGCTGCCCTTGGGACTCCTGGCAAGCCTGGTTCTTACACTGGGACTGTGGATGAAGAGGCCCAGGTGGGAACATCCTGCCTTCGCGGGCGGCCGGGACAGTGTGAAGCCCTGGAGAGCTTCCTGGCCCTCCTGTCAGCTTTCCTGAGAGACAGGGGACCGGGGGCCGCCTGGAACACATGTTGCCCACTCTTAGGCAGGCCGCTTAGTACGTGTCTCAGGCTCCTGCCTGCCTCAAGGTCAAATATAGAAGTGTTAAGAAATGCGCGTGCTGCTCTCACGGGAGCAGGGCATTTTATGAGCCTGGGCAGGTAGAACATTCCAAAGGTCTGAGCAGCTGCTTTCGCAGTGGAGGCCTCTGACACAGATGAGAGGGTTTTAGAGCCTCCTGAGGACTCCTGTTGTGTGTCTCAGGTCTCCTGTGACAAAAGTCAGCAGGCCGAGTTCCTCTCAGGCTCCAGCCAGCTGACTGCCCTCGGGCCAGTGAACTTAGGCTCCGAGTGTCTGACGCACATTGGCTGTGGTTCTCGGTGCAGCACCTGTCTATCTAATTCACTGGTTCATCCGTCTGTCTTTAAATGCTCTCATGTCTGGGTGAAGGAGACTCTGCAATCCTCAGTCTTGTGAGGGGAGGGATCTGACAAGATGAGGACTGATCAGCCTGCAGCCTGGGACCCAGACATTGTCGCCTAGGATGCGTGGCCACTTGCCCCATCTCGAGAGTGAGTTTCTCAGCCAAGAGGGCTGGTTACACTCGCTCCACGTGCAGCGAGCCTGGCACCACATGTGCATGGTAATTACATGCTGCATTAATTCATCTTTCTGGCCCTGTGCCTGGCACAGATCTGGGCACACAATCAGGTGCCTGGCCTGTTTCCCTGAATACTTCATCTTTAATTAACCTCGAGATTGCTCTCCATACATCTCAGGCCATACTTTGCCCAAACAGAGGGGAATTTGGCCTGTGTGTTTCTAATTCTTTTACACTTATCTCATCCCAATAGCGCTCTGCACGATCCGTTTGATGTCCAACTTCTGAGCTTGCTTTATAAGTCCAGCTAAGCCTGTCCCACTCAGAAATAGGAAGTCATTTCTTTCTTTCTTTTTTTTTTTTCCGCCAAGGATAAACTGACTCTAGCCCTGGTTGAGGTCAAGTTCAGTTTAGACTATGGTGCCCACGAGGCTAGCTGGACCCTCTGAAGCAGAGGTTCAGGCTTGGGCCAGGTCTCGGGTTTAAACTTGCCCATTGGGGCTGAGCTGGAAAGAATTCAGCTGCCTGCCAGGATGCCCGTGGGGCCTCTGACCATCCAATAAGCTGCCCACAATTCTACCATTTCAGAAGGGAGGCAGATGCCGTGCTGGTCAAAATGGCACTTGGGCTAATCAGGTGCCTTCAAGCTTGCCAGGGAAACCCAGGTACAGTGAGGCAGAGAAGCACTGGGCAGGAGTTAGCTGGCTTGCCCTGCTGTGCTGCCTTAGGGAGGTGTGGCCCTCTCTGAACCTCAGTGTTTCTTCTAAGTGAGAGGTCTCTCCTGGCTCAGGACCTAGGACTCTGCATGTAAATACAGAGCCACCAGCCCAGCTGAGGTCTAAAGTCTGGGTCTTTAGTCACCAACTAGGGAGTGGAAGGCCCGGGTGAGTCTTGCTGAGTCTGGCTGTGTATCTCCTCCACTGGCTGCTGCTCTTAGGATTCCAGGCTGTGCCTCACTCTAGCCTCTGGTGGGAACCCCTCTCCTAGATCCAGATGTGACGGGCTGGGGCACTGGACCCATAGCACATGCTCTTGCCAGATCCCTAGAGTTACACGGCCATCAAGAGCACTGGTCACACTGAGCCTTTGGCTCCCGGGGAGCTGGTCCCAGGGTGGGTGAGTGTTCCTGGGGAGAAAGACCATGTAGGAACGTGGACCACGACACAAGAGTCACTGGGCATCACACCGATATGAAACTGTGTGACCTTGGGCCAGTCTCTTTGCCTCTTTAGGGGGTTTAGTTCCCCCATCTGGGGCACGGAGACCATTAGACTTCCCAGTACGAGCGTGGGGCTTGTGCATAGGACCCAGTACAACAGCAGTTCTTGTCATCACTGTTACCACAACCAGTGTTACTGTAACCAGTAACTCAGGGCCTCTCCCTAGACGTGCCCTCTGGGCCCCTTCCTATCCTTTGGCTCAGTTTACCCACTCAGCCTGACTTCACCGGCCCCCAGCCAGACTGATGCAGCAGGCCAGAGGCCTGTGACAGTGTGGCGGTCTGCACCCTCGCTCTTTGACCTCAGGCAGCCCCACCTTGTTCTCTTCCGATCTCAGTGCACCCATTTGTTCTTTGGGACTGGGAGCCGCCCCTCTCCCCGGCATTGCCTCTCCCATCCCACCCCTGCACTTTGGTTGAAACACTCACCCAGTGCTCTGGAGGGCCGCGGGGGTTGATAATAGCAGCATTCTCTTTCCTAATGCATCTTCCCAGGCCCTGGGATACATCCCAGTGCGGGGAAGACAGGCAGCATTCACATCTCCATCTCCTGAATCCAGCTTCACAAAAGCTAAGCACGTCTGCCTGTCCCCACCTTGGCTGTCCCCACAGTGAGGGAGCCAAGTCTGACCCACCAGGCTCTGGAGACCCAGGAGCAAGCCGGTTCAAAGCCAGGGTCAGTACAGGTCACAGGGTCTTGGGAACCTGGACCCCTCTTTGGGTTGGAGTTGGGCTAATCGGGAGTTATAACATAGGCCACGTAAAAATAGTTTTATCGGTAGAATAAATACATTTCTCTTTTTTAATATGGACACATATTTTACAAAAGAGCCCCATAGCACTATGGGAAATTAAGACCTTCTACAAAAAAGAAGATGTAACTTGGGTACAATAAAGCTCTAGTGTTCTAAAGGGTCCTGTCTGGATGCCCTTGCGGTGGTGGCGCTCCCGGAGGTGGAGGCAGGGGCCGTGCGATGGCCACAGACTCACGTGGTTTCTCTAGCTTCTCTGACTGAGGTGGCCGAGGTCAGGAGGGCCCGAGAGTGTGTAGCAGGAAAGGGGCAGCAATGGTGGCAGCCATGGCAGCGAGGTGGCCCAGGGTTGGCGCAGAGCTGCTGGCGGGCGCTGGTGGGTCCTGCTGTTGGAGGTGGTCTGAGAGCCAGAAGGGGGGATCGGCGGTCCCAGAACTAGGGCTGGGCTGGAGGGCCAGTGGAGGTGGGGAAGCTGTGGTGCTGGAAGGAAGGAAACACACAACAGAGGGACTGTCAGCAACTTCAGCCTAGGCAGAGCCGAAGGGGCTGAGGTCTGACTTCACCACACCTGTGTCTGCCCTCCCCGAGAGGGGCCAGCTTTGCCTTGCTCAGCGTCAAGTGTGCTTTCCTGAGGATCCCCACAGCCAGAACGTCACAGTGTATCTGGTCCTCACAAATCTTCACAATGAGTCTCATCGAGCCCTTTCAGCGGATGAGGAGACTGGGGCTTGGCCAGCCTACCTGGAGCCAGGAGCCTGAGGGGAAAGTGGGTGGAACATGTAGGGCGAGGGCCTCACACCAGACCGTGCTGGAAGAGTTAGTGAAATGTACAGTCATTCGCCAATCACCAACACAGAGTCCAGGTTCAAGGTAACAGCTGAGATTTTTGAGGCAAAATAGTTTACATGGCAGAGAAGGGAGGGACGGGGATGAGGGAAATATGGCAGATTTCATCTCACTCCACAAAGAATGGCTGCTATATCAGAATTAGCCAGCAACAGATGTTGGCTGCGGAGAAGAAGGAACTCTTCTCTACTGTTGGTGGGAGTGTAGACTCGTACAGGCCCTGTGGAGATCAGTTTGGAGATTCCTCAAAAAACTACAGTTAGAGGTATCATTTGACCCTGTTATCCCTCTGCTAGGTATATACACAAAAGAATGAAAAGATTCATATCACAGTGACATATGTGCACCCATGTTAAAGCAGCTCAGTTTGTGATAGCTAAACCTTGGAAACAACTAAAATGTCTGTCGACTGGAGACTGGATTTTAAAAAGTTGTGGTTCTACTCTACCATAAAAAATGATAGGATTGAATCATTTACACTCAAATGGATGTACCTTGAGGACATCCTCATAAGTGAAATAGATAGGTCACAGATGTGTGAATATCGTATCTTTTCTCTGGTATGAGATGTAAATGAGTTCTAGAATGTATGTTATATGTTGTGAAGTAGAAAATACTCAAAGTGAGGGCCGGGGATTTAGCTCAGTGGTTCTGGTACCTGTTTTAAAGCCCAAGGGCCCGGGTTCGATCCCCGGTAAACCATACACAATACCGGGTGTGGAGACTCACGCCCAGCAGCAATCAGTACCACATACCACGTGCCAGGCGTGGTGGCTCACTCCTGTAATCCCAGCACTCGGGAGGCAGAGGCAGGAGGATTGTTGTGATGTGAGTTTGAGGCTGAACTACAAAGCAAGACCCTGTCTCAAAAAAAAAAAAAAAAGAGATTATAACAAAAAAAGAAAGGAAATAAAGTTTATGTATATAGGGGGTGGGGGTGGTAGGCTGGGTAGGGCTATGGGAAAAAATGAGAATTAAGTTGTGTCATATACTGGTACAAATTCTCATTGTTGAGCGCAATCATGATATGTCTGTGTAATGTACCAATGTGTTGACTACACCTGGCTGGTTCCCAACACACCCCCCACACCCAGGCTTGCTGCTCTTGTCCGGCTCGCCTTTGAAGGCTGCCTCCTTGCTTCTTCCCTGGAGCCTTTACCTGTCCTGGAGCCCTCAGTGCCAGCTGGCAGGGCCAAGGCGCCCACCCAATCCTGGGTACTTCTCACTGACCTCACCGTATGGCAGGCACAGATCACATGAAGTTTCAGTGCGGAAAGTCCTGGAGGACCCCCTGGTCCCTAGGACGTGTGAGATGATGTTAGCTCTTTTGGCATCGTTTCGATTTCCATGTCTGTGTCTCTCCCACTTATGTCCCCTCCTATGGACCACTTAGTATGTGCTGGCAGATGCTGGCTGGGCTGATGCTGGGCTCAGAGCTACATCTGTACCATTTCCTTATTATTTCCATTTCTGTGATGGACAAACTGAGTGTGAAGTAGGCAAGGTTTCTTACAAGAGATGGGATGTGCGTGCTCACCTGTCTCCCCACCTGAGGAAGCTTGGGACAGAGATGAGAGGGGGATATGAGTGAAGGCGGTGGGGAGGGAGGGAACCCTGCAGCCTCCTTGGACTTTAGCCTCTGTGCCAGGCAGGGGTCATTTCCTCAGTCTCTATCCTGCCTTTCTTTTCTAATGAAATGAAAAACTAAAAAAACACACACAACACCAAAAAGTCCATAAAAATCTCTTCCCTGCTTCTGCCTGATGCTTTAGCCTAGCAGCTAGGAGGCCTGAGGGCAGCTTCAGGGGAGCAGCCTGGCACACCCTAAGAGGTGCCCTGGGCTGAGAAGGCAAGACTGAGCAGGAGTTGTGAAAACTGTGTCCCATATGGCGCCTGAAGGCATTTTCTTTTACCCTTTGAAAACTAAAGATGAAAACTGCCTTGGAGCTTGAGTGGGGTTTTACTGCTTGGAAGGAATCCCAGGGAAATGAGGTGGGGGCACTGGAGAGGGGGAAGAGCCCCGAGGGCCCCCGCCTCACCTCCCTGTCCCCTTCTGCTCACAGCTCAGCTCCCCTGTCCAGGTCCCCGCCCCCTCCCGGGCTCGCGCTGGGGGAAACGTCTCAGGACAGAGCGGCCTTGGGGCCAAAGCAAACACCCAGCACATTCCCAGGCCCTGCAGAGGGCTGGCATTGTGGAGCCATGTCTGCTCAGAGCCAACAGGACCCCTGGGTCTGTGTGGAAGGCGGAGGCCCTGCGCCAGCCTGGGTAATGCTTCTGGCTTGTTTGAAACTGGGCTGTCTTCCAGGCCTCAGTTTCCCCACATACCCAATGAAGGAGCAGGAAGAGAGACCCAGGGCTATAAACTGTGTTCCAGAGGCAAGAGACAGAAGTGGGAGAAAGCACAGGAAAGCAAGTTTGGTGCTGAAACAGTGTGGACCGTCCATCGGCCCCCGAGGACTGTATAGAGGCCCCAGGGAGCAGTGGCCAATCTCAGCTTCGAGGTCTCTAAGAGTGGTCCAGGTTAGCACCGGACATCACAACCTTGATGTTCTTGCCAATACAGGGGGCCGTGTTCTCAGAGCTTCAAGGAGTAGCTGAGGACACAAGGCTTGCCGCATATAGCACTGGGCCACAGAAGGCTCTCTACTGAGTTAGACCCCTCCGTGCCACCTGGCTGGAGGAGACCCAGGTCTGGGTCTAAACCTCAGACCGGGGCCAGCAGTTCAGAGGAAGCAGAGACCCAACAAAGCCTGATCTCCTGAATCTGTGCCTCAGCGGCCTCTGCCCCTTGTCTCCAGGTCTCCTGTGCCCAGAATGTCCTCATCCTTCTCTTGGTACACAGACCACAGGCAGACTGGCTTGCAGGAGCCCTTAAAGTTTCATAGCAGACCAGAGCTGGAAGGACCTGTCTATCCCTAAGATCCCCAACTGAGAGACGGAGAGAAGGGATTTGCCAGGGTCATCCCGGATTTGCGTTTCTAGAGCTCTTCCAGTGACACTGTACCGAGGAGCCATTTGTCCCTGTCCCCACCCTGCACTAACCACAGGATGGGGCAACTGGTATGTGGAGATGGCCACCCCTGTTTGGCCAGAGGGAATTCACAGCCTTCTCCCAATGGCTTATTTAAGACTTTAAGCCTCTGACCCACTGTGAGTAGCTGTCTGCCTGGGAGTGAGGAAGTAGGTGGCCGGACCCGACTCTTCGAGTTGAAGGCATCAGTATTAGCGGTAGTTGTTATAATGTCCCTGCTGATCTGACACCAGCTTAGTGCTTTATAGGCAATAAATCTTTTTGCCCCAAAGCAAATACAAGGGGAGGGGGCTAGGATTTGAACTCTGTTCTATCTGAATCGGTCTGTGCTTTTATTCCTTAGATGATTCTGGTTCCAATGGGGCCAGTCTACCACTCCAGCCCTCCCAGGACAACCCAGAAAGCCTAGTTGTGTTAGGGGCACCAAAGCTGGAGAATCTGGGCAGAAACAATGGGCTAGCAGGAGGTGTGCAGCTCCCCTCTACGCGGTGGGGTGAGGAACACTGTCTCATCCCCTGTGCACAGACTTTAGGGAAACAGACCCTGAGGGCAGGAAGCTCTGCTTCAGTGTGTCCCACACGCCCTGCACCTGCCTGGCGGTACGTGCTGAAGCTCTGTGTCTGTCATGGACGGATGCCCACCCCGGGCTTTGCTCGGGCCATGCCCAGCACTCAGAAGCTTCTCTTTCCTCTGTCCTGCACCTGTGCATTATCAATCCCCTGCCATGCTATGGATGCAACTCTATTCTGACAGTGTGTGCATACACACCCACTCCCCACTCACACACACCCATAGACACACCCCCACATCCATGTATACACACCCCCCCCACACACACCCATATATACACACACACACTCATACATACTCCCCTCACACCCATAGACACACACACACACACACACACGTCCAAACATACCCCCACACACTTACACAGACACATACGCCCAACCCATACACTCATACCCACCTACCCACACACTCACACACACACACTCACACATTCACACACACTCACACACCCTGTGTTCTTAGACTTTTGGTCCTGGAGACCAAGAGCTAGCATGACCTCCAGACACCTGCCAAAGTCCTAACTGCAAAATCAGACGGGTCCCACAGGCCACTGTGGCCTGGAGGCCTTCTGCCCTGGCTGGTCCTGGGCACACGCCTCCTTGCTGCCTGCCTCTGGCTCTCAGAGGTAGAGGATCCTGGGGAACACTTCACTGCCAGGCAGCCTTCTGCGGACACACGCGCAGCCCTTTCCACGGGTCTGCGTAAATCAGGCTGCCATGGGCTGCTGCTTCTTTAAACTTCCTCTGCCGTGTTTACATCTCGGGCAATGGGTGATGAGGGGCGAGGTGAGGCCAGCCTCCGGCAGGTGTGTCCCAGGCACGCGCCTGCACCCACACTCCCACCTCATTCCCTCTTTCTTGTGTTCACTGTGCAGTCCATAACCCCAGGAAGGCCTCAGGTGACCCAGAGCAGTCTAGCTCAAACATGGCCCTCAAGGACCCCCAGCCCGGAAACAGAGGAGCTGTGGTGTGGGCCGTGGTGGAGGGCAGAGGCGCCCTTGGGGTGGAGAGGAAGGTGAGAGTCCAGGCGGGTGAGAAGGGCACACTTACACGGTGGTAGGTGATGGATGTGAACCTTAGTGTTAGACCTGAACACTCCAGGACTCTAGATGTTCTTAGGCAAGTTCCCTGATGTGACCGAGTCTATTTCTTTGTTTATAAAATGGGTTGGCCTTCTGTCTCTTGGGAGAACTGGGACATCATAAGTGTGAGTGCCTGGCACAGAGTGGAGCCCTGCAAACTCACTTGTACCCTTCCTGGGCAGAGAGCAGCAAGCTCACAGGTGTGGAGGGGTGCTGGCACTCACACCTGGCAGGAGCAGGCCCTGAGGACCTGGGGCAGAAGAGCAGCAGAGAAGTGGGGGAGGGATGAAGGTCCAGCGTCTGGGAAGTTTTCCTGGTGACTGGGGAACTGCAGGATCCCACACTGAGCAGGGACGAGGGACAAGGGAAAGACCAGGAGACCTGTTAGGGCCCTGCTGTGGGGTTGCAGGAGAAGGGGAGAGAACAAAGAGGAAGACAGAGACCTCTGAATGAAACACCCATGGAAACATCATGTTAGAAGGGTTACAGATGTGCTCCAGGCTGCACATTCTCCAGAGAGATCTCTCCTACTTCCTCAGAAAGCTGAGGCGCCCAAGAAGGTGATGTACACCCCCCAGAAGCCAGAGAGCCTTGCCCGACACCTGGGCCTCTCGGGGAGCTCGGGGCCTGCTTCCCTAAGAAGCAGAGAAAGACTCAACCAACAGGCTGCCGGCTGGTGGAAACTGCCTTCTCCATACCGACCAGCCAGTCGGAGGAGAGTTAACCAACCACCACTGACTTGTGGGGATATGGGAAGACTCTGCAGGGATCTTCCACCAAAGAACAGCCATTTTCTTCTCCTGAAACCTGGCTCTGTGTTTCAGGTCCACATGTGGTGAAAAGGAAACTTTTGGAGTCATCTGCCCAAATTCACCTCTCACAGATGGTTAGGGGCTGGAAGCCTGTCGCAGGAGCTGACAGCCCAGGCTCCTGCCACCCTCGGTGTTGGACCCTCTGCGGCTAGGTCTCCTGGTCACCTGAGGAGCTGATTAGGGTTGCAAGTGACCAAACTAACTGCAGCTCATAATTAGCTGCCAGCCCCTTCCCTTGCCTGAGCCTTGCTGACAGACTGCATGCCCTGTTCCCTGCCAAAGGAAGGGGCTCTCTATAACTCTATGCTCTGGCTTAGAAAGGGGAGAGCTGTGCTGGGTACTAGACTCAAATGTGTTCCAGCCTTGACAGCTATGGCAATGCCTCTGCCTTGGGCTTGCAGGGCCCAGGGGAGCTCTGCAGAAATATATTGCCAATGACCCAAAGTCAGGTGCTTGGACAACAATGCCCATAGTCTCAGTGAGCTTGATACTGACTTTCGGGAAATCTCTAAAATAGTAAATACCCTGTCCTTTATGATGGGATGGATTATATTTTATGAGTTATCTGGCTGCTGGAATATAAGATTTGGGAAGAGGAAGGTAGCCCTGATTCCCTTGGTGGCCTGGCTCAGGCTCTCCAGATCCAGGCCTTGGCTCATCCCTAAGTATGACCAGGACAGCACTTCCCAGAGTCCCTGGGACTCTCCAGGTGCACATTTGCAAGGTGTCTTGGGCTTCTGGCCTATGGTTTCTGATTCATACAATCTGCACTGGGACTCCTGGGCATTTAAATGTATCAAAGGTGATTTTGTCCTGGTTGTTGAGAAGAATTTTGGGTAATATCTGTAAAGTCCAGATGGGGACTAAAGGCCCACTGCTGAGGCCTTAGGTCCATGGCTGGGCTACTGTACTGGGTGAGACTCCACCCTTTCACAGAGAATCCTTCCTCGGGACATTCCGTATGCTCTGGGGACATTACCTGCTACATGTGAAGATTCTGACCACACAGGGGAACCTAGAGAGATGGCAGTGTATAGAGACTGCAGGTTGGGGATGCCAGACATCATCTTGGTGGCAGCAAGAGCTTTGGGGATAGACAGGCCAAGGAGGGAGTCAGGAAGAGCATTGAAGAAGGATGATGAGATGATTTCTGCATTTGCCCATTTACAGTAATTTTTACCGCAACGCTCCTATGACACAGGAGCTGAGGCTTGTGGGTATCAGTCAGTCACCTTCTGTCACATCTCCTCTCATACAGACTGAGTCCCCTCCGAAGCCTCCCTGCCAGGGTGTCATCGTTTCCAGGGTGATTAGACCCCATGGGGCGGCCAGGCTGAGCTGTTTGCACCTAGTTTTGCTTCAGACTGCAGGACAGACAAAGCCCCTGGCAGCTGGATGCAGCCCAGCAAGGCCAAGTGCAAAGCAGACTTATCTACTGTACCTGAGTACGTTATTATTACACCTTTAAAATGCACAGAATTATATTTGCTTTTGTATTGAGAATAGAACTGCACAGTTAGATGCGATGTTCTTTGGCGAGTCTCAAAAGACACCCCTGGGGACCCCGTATGAAGGGGAGGAGCCAGCCCAGACACGCCTGGCATACTTGCTCACTTGGTGACCATGGCCTGGCCTGGGGAGGCTGATGCTAGCTTCTGGGGAACCCCTTGTCCTAACTCACCTGTCCTCGATGCGGACCCAGAGGTCATTGAACTGCCTTGGCCTCTGGTGCTTGTTCTGCCTCTTGTGCCACTTCTTCTGTCGCCCAAACTCCTCCAGCTGGCTAAGGCTGTCGGGGAGCAGGAGGTGTGGGGACAGTGCAGGGTCCTCCTCTTCAGGTATCGAAGTAGGTGTCACTGAGGGTGCTTCCGGGATGGCAGTGGCTGGCGTGGCTGGGGCGAGGCTGGCAGAAGTCTCCTCGGGAGGGGGCGCTGAACTCCTGGCAGCAGGGCTGGAAAGGGGAAAGGCTCATGAAGGTGTCATGCCTGTGCAGTAGGGAATGGAATTCGCTGGGAAAGTTGACAGAGCAGGAGTCAGCACCATGGTGCCCTTCCTGGGCCTGGCAAAAGAGCTCTAGGAAAGCCAGTCTGGGATGGGGGAAGGAGCACTCCTTCCTCCTAATTTGGCCAATAAATCATCCTGCAGGTGTCACTGGCTTAAGAACTGAATATCAGCAATGACCCAAACAGATGCCAGCCTTTTAAGGTTTTTTGAGACAGAGTCTCGCTTTGTGGTTCAGGCTGGCCCTGAGCTCAGCCTCAAACTCACATCACAGCAATCCTCCTGCCTCTGCCTCTCAAGTGCTGGGATCACAGGCGTGAGCCACCACGCCCAGCACTGTGGTATGTGGTACTGGTTGCTGCTGGGGTGAGTCTCCATGCCCAGTATTGTTATGTGGTTACTGGGGATTGAACCGAGGTCCTTGCACTTGCAAGACAGGCGCCGGAACCACTGAGCTAAATCCCCAGCCCGCCCTGCCATCTTAAAGCTCACTTTCCCAAGCCAAAGACAGAGGAAGCCACGTGAGACAGCAGACACCCACAACCCTGGAAGGGGACACACAGCAGGCATGGGGACACAGAGCAGGCTTAGGAACACAGCAGGTGGAGGAGAGGGCTGGTCCAGGAAGGGGGTCTGTCACCACTGGTGATTGTGAGCCCAGACTAGGAGAGCTGAGAGAGGAACCTTGGACATTTCTCTGGGCATATCTGACCTCGGGCAGGATCTCACTTGTCAATGATGCTGGCTGAGGGACTGTAGGTGAATTACCTGACCTCACTGTGTCTCGGTCTCCTGTTCTATACAGTGGGGCTATGGCAGTGTGTGTCTCACCAGGCTTCATGAGGATGATGCAGCAAATGCAAGCCAGGTGCTTCTCACACCGCTGGGCAGTGGTCAACAGCCCAAGCAGCTTAGCAGCAACACTGCCTTTGTGGATCACATTGCTTGAAGTCACCCCACCACCCATCATATGTTCAGCGCACATCGACTGTGCATCTTTTCAGTGCAGGCAGACAGATGAGAGGCTCACTTCTGGCTCTGGGACTAAAGGCTGATTGTGCCATGACCCCAAGCAGCAGCTGGCTGTAAAAGGGGGTTGACACAACTGATACCTCCTCCATTGGATGTCACAGGGACAGATGAGGTGAAGGATTGCCCCAGGGCCCAGTATTAACAAGTGTCGTTCTGATTCAGCCAATGAGGGAAAGGACTGGCTCTGGGCAGGCAAGGAAGTGCCATGTGGGTGTTATGGTCCATGTGGGGGTGGGCACATGTGCCTCTCACTGGGGCTTTTCTGCCCTTTCTCCTTTCCTCTCCATGATCCCGGTGGCATTCCTCTGGGAGGAAGGTCGGGTATAGTTTTGAGAACTGCCTGAGTGGGCAGCTTCCGGGTGAAGGAGGGACACGAGACCACTAGCAGCCTGTGCCCCCACCACACTCTCACAGTGCACAGAGACGGAGGGGCTCCTCCTCTTCGAAGGAGAAGAGGCTATCCGTTCAGCCTATCCTCTCCCAGCCCCACAACAACCCCGATTCCCAGGGTCCAGGCTGCTGGAGATGCCGCAGCTGTTGGGGAGATAATTCAAAACAGTCAGAATAAACGATAGATCCAGGAAGCACCTGTGGCTGAGGATGGCTTTTGTGGTTGGAGCCTCCTCAGTATCCCTTCCCCCTCCAGCCTGCCAGCTGCCTGCTCCCCGGCGTAGGTGGCTGAGCCACAGAGCCTGCAGCGCCGGGACTGTGAGTACAGTGGGGGACCTTGCCTCCGATGCCCGAGCTCCAAACTGGTAAGAGATTCTCCAGTCTCCAGCTTCTTGGGCTGCCTTCCTCCTGTACCCTGCCTGGCCACACATAATCAGCTTCAGTTGGAAAACCCTCAGGGACATGAGGGCAGGGGTGGTGCAAGGGGAGCAGAGGGAACTTGAGTATTATCTTGATCCTGAGGCTACCTTGGATCTCACAAGCACACCCAAGACTCAGTACACATTGGTATGTGCTGAGGTCACGTGATTCCAGCGCAAAAAGTAGAAGTTATCTCTAAAGATGAGCAGAGGTGGGAGGCTGGATGGAGTCCCAGTGGCAGGGTTTGTAAGTTCTTCTGGAAGTGCAGCCAGCAGAGCTTTGGTATGGGGTGAGGAGACCAGAGACTTAGGTTCTGTGACTCCAGCAAGCCTTGTCTCTGAAGATTAAGGTCATTGTAATCCCCGAGCCCCTATATCCATCACTAAGTGGGTACAGGAGTGAGTAGGAGCTTGAAGGACCAGGAGCCAGACTTCTATCTTATATAAGCCATGTGTCCTCCCGCAGGTGCCTTCACCCTTGTGGGCTCAGGTTCCTCTGTGACAGATCAGGAATAATCACAAGGCCTGCCTTGAAGTTGTTATGAACATTAAATGAGAGGAACACTCAGAGCCCAGTACAGGGTAAGTAGCCGTAATTATTGCTAGGATTAGTCAAGTATCTTGGGCTGAAATCACGCTGTGTGCTGGTAGGGAAGGTTCTGGCATAAAATCTGGGGCATGGGCTGCACTGAACCCCGAGTGTGAGGATCCTGACATTGACCTCCAGGGCCAAGGACTAGACTGGCTCTTGGGGTGTCACGGACTCCAGGCGGAGCTGGTCCGGCCCCTTGGGGGGCTCCCAGATGTAGGGGTGGGGGGCAGGAACTCCCACTGGAGAGGTTGGGAGAGCAGCTCTGTGAGTAGTGGGTGTGCCTAGGCAGGGAAGTCTGGGGCTAGGGACACACCTAGAGTGACAGTGGAGAAGGTGAGGACCCTGCTTGTGGGACAGTGTAGGGAAGAAGTCAGGCTGCAACAACCTTGTCATGGCACGTCTTGATTCGGGCTGGGCATCCAGAGTCCTGCAGGGAGCAGTCACCCCTCCCTAACTCACCAGGGTCGAATCCCAAGTCTCTTGTCACTCTAGGGCCACTTATCACGATTCCCTCAGGACCTGCACATTTTACTGCCATAGGCCGTGCTGCGACACATCAAGAAGGTACACAGACCTTCTCTCTGCTGTGCCGCCTCCACCTCCACTTGGCTGTGTGCCTGGTCTGCCTTGCCCGTGAAGCTCTGTCTCACAAGCTTCTTCACTATTCTACTCGCAGTCCCGAGATGAAGGTGGGACAGCCACCCGAATGGCACGTGGCTGTGTCCAAACCACCAGGCAGCAGCAGGCCAGCTGGTCCAGCCCTAAGATGCCCTTGATGCCCTGCTGCTTACCTGTCGATGGCTTGCCCAGCAGGTGTATGGTCCACCTCCAGCCCTGCTTGCCGAAGGACATCGATGACAGTGTTGTTCCCCAGAAAGTGACCTGGAACACAAGACAGAGTAGGTTCGGCCACATGCCAGGCTTCGCATCAGGTGAACAGGTTTGCGCCACCCTCTGGTTTGTGTTGAGACCGATAAGCTATACGAGTCAGGGCCAGAGTCCCTGGGAAGCAGGGGGTCAGATATGGTCCTGGTGCCACCATGCCCGGGTCCATGTCCTGACTGCTGCTTACCCAAAGTGAGAGGACTCAATGTCCCCAGTGTTGATGTGAGGACAATAGCTGGCTAGAGGTGAGACCTCCAAGTGCTTCCTTCTGCGTCATCATGTTTGTCTCTCCTGCACTAAGCCAATCCTGCCCCTTCTTTCCACTCTCACAAGGCCCAGCTCCAGGCAACCTCCAAACCCCAGAGGGTCCAAAGCTCATTTTCATAAGCTCTGCAGTGAACTGCGCCTCCCTCTGCCGGCACGAGAGTAGGCTTGTGTGTTTGTGTGGGCAGAGCTCACACAGCCATCCCCCTGCAAATGCTTGGCACGGTCAGCAACACATTCACTCGTTCGCCATCTACCGCAGTGGCCCAGGTCCTGGCATGGCCCCTGAGGACTCGAAGAGGTGGGAGATCGAAGCAGGGGACAGCACACACTACCATAGCCTAGAGGAGTAGAAAGGAACAGCGTCCTTCCAGACTTGGTCTCCAGAAGTGTGTGCAGGGAGGGGGGCCAGTCTCTCCTCCTATCACTCTTTCTGCATTTAGGACATGTGCATTCTGTGCTAAATACTATGGGCACTGACATGGATAACTTAATCTAAAGCTCCAGAAGCTCACATCACTGGGTTGACAGCCCCCTTCTGGGAACCCAGGAGAAGCCTCTTCCGGTCCTGGTGAGGAAGATTCCTTGAGAGGCCATTGGCTGTGGAAACAGGCACCCCTCTGCCTCCCAGCTCTGCCTCCCCACCTTTCCAAAGTGAGCAGTGTCAGTTCAGAAGGGTGCAAGTCCAGATCCGGCCCCCTCACTGTGAGCCTGCCCGAGGTAGCCCACCGGCCTGGGCTGTACTCTCCTCCTCTGCTCACCATTCAGTTCTGAACCTGGGGTAAATCCTGGCCGGGACTCCGATTGCCTCTGATGGGTGGTGACAGTTGGGAAGTAGGGAGGTCAGCATACTGACAGCACTGGGGAGATGGAGGGGAGCAGAGTGGTAAGCTGGAGGGGGCTGCAGTCTTCCGGCACAGAGGGGCCAGCGGCCGGTAGTGGCTGCCACCTCACACCCTCCCCCAGCCCAGCCATCTTTCTCTTCTTGTCTGCCGAAGTCCCTGCAGCTACATGTGGCACCATGCGAAAGATCCTGGATTGGGAATGGCAAGGGGTCCAGTCCAGCACCCACTTACCCCCTACTTCCAATGCCCTAGTTTCCTCTACGGAACAGCAAAGGACTGGGTTGCACAGGGGCCCTGCTAGGTCAGACTATGGGCGGGCGAGGTGTTTATCTGACTCTAGACCTTTATGGAAAGACATTTTGCCCTCCTTGCCCCGTCTGAGTGAGTACAGAGCTAAAGAGGGGCATGTGACAGAGCTAGTACAGAGCTAGTAAAGGACATGAACAGCAAAGGGCTGACAGAACAATGGGGGGAGCTGTGAGGGCTCCTAGGGAGGAGGCACCAGGCCAGCCCGGGGCTGCACAGACTCCCTGGAAAGGGCACTGTGAGTGCAGAGAGGACAGAAGGGGCCGCACCGGGGAAGGAGCTGGGGGCAGGGGCAAAGCTGGAGAAGCCTGAGGAGTAGGAGGCGCTCATGGGACACAGGCTGCAGACAAAACATGCACAATGAAGCGACCAGGCCCTTCCTGGCCCTGACCTTGAGCAGCTGAGCACAAAGACTCAGGCTCCTGCCAAGCCCTGAGTCTCCCTCTGCCTTCCATCCCTCCAGCCACAAACCTCTACTTCCCCTGTGTCAGGCAGGCAGGGGCCCTCTGACTGCCATGCTGAGGCGGAGGGTGAAACGTCCTTCGGAGAGGCCACAGCACCGTCCTGAGGGATGAACCAGACCCCTTGGCTCGGATGGAGCCATCCTGGTTCTGCTTCGCCCCACGGCATCGCTGGCAGGACGGACACAGGGAGTGGCAGTCTTCAGGGCACAGACTGTCTCCCAGCAAGCCCCCGGCAGCCCGCACAAAGACCTGTTTTCAAAGCCCTGCACCTTACAGCTCAACAGCCTCTACCCAGAGACCCCAAGAGCTACTAGAGACGACAGGGATCCTCAGGTGCCCGGATGCAGCAGCAGCCTCTTGATTGCTACATGGCTGGTCCCAGCTGTGGGACATTCAGAGACGTCCAAGCCCTGCCACAACTCGTTCCCTGGATCCCGGGCATCCAGCGGCAGGGTTTCCCTCATCTGCTCCGTGCACAGTCTCTCACCAACCTCCAGGCCCCCATACCTTCCTGATCCTTAAGATCCCAAATAATACGTGAGGTTGGGGCAAAAATGGAAGCAATCATTCCTAGCCTTTCTTTTTCTCCAAACCCTGCTGCCTTCTCCCTCCTCTGTGTCAAGAAGGGTGGCACCCTGACTGCTCTTACTTTGCAGCATTCTACAAAACTGTGCCCTGGGACTATGTGTGAGCCATGCACAGCCCCACCCCCCATGTGCCCATCACCACCCTCTCTGTGGCCTGGTCTCTGGGTTGGTGACAGCTGCGTCTTCCCAGTGCCCACCCTGGTCTACTCTGCCCTATGTGCTTCTCACAGGCCTTGTTCTTCCCAGCTGTACCCTCAGTCCAATAAATGGCAGGCCCGGGTCTCTTTGCCTTTACTCACAGGCCCAGCCCCTGCTCACTTCCCATCCCTGTGCTGAAGGCTTGGCTCCCTCTGTCCACCTACCCATGGCAGCTCCATCCAACCCTCCACAGACCCCACCAAGGTAGCTTGCCTCTCTGCCAGCAGGTCCTGGGGCCCCACTGGCTCTACTAGTCCAGCCAAATCACCCCTTGAGAACTCTTCTTCCTTTCTGTACTCCTGCAGTAACTAAAGAGGCCTGATGGCCCCTCTTGGACACTCCTGCCTGTGCCTACGGACCACTCTGTTCTTGCTGGTTTCCTCTCCTCACTGTGGCCGAATGGACCGCCCATGTCCCAGAGCTGACAGCTGGAACGTGCTCCCAAGGAGCTACCGAGGGCTGGGCTCGGCCTGATTCATCTTCATCCCAGAGCTAAGCCTCCGTCAGGCACATTTCCATGCCCTGCAATGTTTGTTGAATGAATGAGTAACACAGCCTTTTACTCTACATCCTTTCCATGATCTCATCTTATCCCCAGGAGGCCCCAGTCCCCTCCTTTCAAAATGCAGCCCTGCTCGACTCACTGGTGATGCTTCCTCAGAGTCCCCTGATCTCAGGAGCCTGGTCACGGCAGCAGCCCGAGTCGGGGTCCAGTGCATGCTGTCCCCAGGGGCTGCCACACAGGCTGAGGCTGGCCTCCAAGGTCAGAAACTCTAAGACAGGCCCACGCCCGTCCTGGAACCTGCAGAAAGGTTGTGGAAATCTTCCAAAGGGCCCCATGGTGCTGGGCCTCAGCCAGCCTGGCGTGTCCAGGCTCCCTGGGTCTGCTGGCCACTGCTCAGCAGCTCTCTCCAGCACTGCCTTCCAGCTGTTCTCAGGCCAGCACTCTGCAGGAAGACATGTTCCACTGCATCTGCGGAGGCTGCGCGGACAGCACAAGAGGAAGAAAGGAAGGATCGTGGGGGCTTGGGCAGGGGGGATTTGATCATGTGGACAAAGAAGGAGGTTATGAGACAGCAGAGATCACAGAGGAGTGTGGAGGAAGAAGGGAGCTCTGGAAATGGGCAGATGGGCAAAGAGGAGAAGGGGAGTTGGGCCAGAAATGAGCAGCGAGCCACAGTGTGGTACGGACAGAGGGGACAGGAAAAACACTAAGACAGAGACAGAGACAAAGACAGGGCACTGGATCCAAAGACAGAGATGGGGAGGGAGACAAGGCAAAAGATGAAGAGGAGAGGATAAAGAGAACCCTGGAAGCTAGAGAGATGGGCACAGTGCAGGACAGACAAGTCACTGAGACCCCAGGGAAGGCTTCCAGAGGAAGGACAGATTGGGTGGGACTCCAGGATGGGTGGACGTGGCTGGAAATGTAGGAAGAATGGGAGGGAAGGATGAGGATGGGTCTTAGAAATGTGAGGCAGAGTTGGTGCCTGTCTCCTCTGGGACAAGCCAAGGTCTCACTTTAAGGATGTTCATTTACAAACAGGAAAAGTTGCCCAGCTCAATGGCTATAGGCTTCGTGTGCTTCACAGCAGAGAACAAAGTTCATTTTCATGGAGTATAAGCAGGCCTGTGCTAGGGCACAGTATCTGGGAAGCAGTACAGGCCAGATCTAGCTCTGCCCACCTGCTGGCCGTGACCTGACAGCCCTCAGGGACATTCTATTGGAGAAGGCAGGTGGGATGGAGTGAGGACAGAACACCTGGCCCATCAGCTGACTACGTGGCCTGGGAAGGTTTCTTCTTTCTCTGTGGCCACTTCCTCCACATGTTCCTGGGCCTCATGGTCCCCTTGGTCTTCGTACCTCTGCGTTCCATCATCTGGTGACCACTGGTGCAGGGTGCTTCTCAAGTGATGTTTCATTTCATCTTTGTAGCCACCCTTGGAGATGCCCCCATCCACAAATAAGGAAACTGAGGCTGAGCCCCACTAAGGCAGCTCACCCTGAGGACAGGACTTGCCCAAGATCACACAGCCAGTAAGAGACACAGCATAGACACCCACCCAGCGATGCCACAGCTCACTACCTGCTCCAGGACACCCACTGTGAACCACTGGCAGCTGCAAGAGATCCTGCATTCATGTCAGGGGCAGGAAACTCAGAATCCTGTGTGCCTCCCAAGGTTCAGCAGATTGGAGAGAAAAGTGTGTGAGTGCTGGGCAAGAACAATACAGCGATTAACAGGGCAATTTCAGGACTGTCCTGGGGGCTGGGTGGAGGAGGAGGGAGAACCAGATGTTCCTGCATGGGCTCCAAAGAACTCTGGGCTTGCCTGGGCCAACACACATGTTTTCTCTCCAGTGAGTACGATGGGTTTCCAGTTTTCTCCTCCTGGAAGAGGCATCCCAAGCCCGTATTTATGTTCCGTCTGAAATTAATGCAAGGGAAACTTTTAAATGCGAATCTCTCTGCCAGGGCAGCCTACAGGATATCAAGCTACGGTAGGGTTTGTTTTCCCAAGGAAGTGTGATAGGAGGATTGGATGGTGGGCCGTTGAGGGCTGGACAATCAGAGGCACCAGGATCTTGGTCTCCCAAGGAGTGTGCGGTGGGGAAGAAACAAGCCTGACCTGAGCCTCCATCCTGTTCTCCCGCTGGCCAAGGGCAGAGGTGGAGCTTTCGAGCTCAGGGAGGACTGAGATGATTCCATCTCTGCACCCAGCTGGTGCCAGGAGCTGTGTGTCTCCTAAGGAGATGGCTGCATGGAAGGGCAGACCCGCAAGCAAACACAGGATAATGCTGTGCGGGGATGGAGGGGAGCCAGGGACTATAGGCTGAGGAGAATGGGGTGGAACCAGAGCCAGGAGAAGAGGGCACAGGAGGCAGTCCAGGCATACAGCAGAGAGGGATATGTTTGCTGGCACAAGGGGGCTTCGGCAGTTGAATTAGAAAAACAAGGTGGGCTTCTGAGATGGTTGGGGGATGGGGAGGAGCCATCAGACTCTGAGTGCTGCAGTACAAGGTAAGGGATACGTGTTAGCTGGGACCTAAGAATGCTCCCCTAGGAAAGTGTGCAGTTGGAAGGGGGTGAATGTTCATCTCTGGAGGCATATAAGACTGACCAGTGCTTGTGAGCCAGCGCAGGACTGAGCATACTCAGACATCCTATGAGGACTGTGGTGTCTGGGTGGGGCCAGACCCCTCCCTCGAGAAGCCTTTACTTCCTTTTCCTGTTGGAGGCTTCTGGAATGCAAAATGTCATAATCAAAGGGCTTAGGACGTCCCTGCCAACAGTGCAAAGGTGGATGTGAATCCCAGGGCAGCAGCCTCGCCTCCCATGTGTCCAGCACTCAGAATATGCCAGATGCCTTCATTCATTTCTCATTCAACCTCCCAACAATCCTGCTGAGGCCAATGGAATTTGCCTTTTGTCACGAAGGCAGAAAGAGACAGAACTGGGCTGCAGCCCAGGCATGGCACAGGGTGTGTCTGTCATGGCGCAGCTGCCACGGTGGGCTCTGGGCCCAGGGAGGCTTTTTCCACAGCAGCTACTGCCCTGGGCCTGCTGTCACCTGACTGGGGTCCTCCTCAGCACCTCCTCTGGGTGTAAGCCATTCTTCTTGGCTCTTCTAAAATCCTTGCAGTTTGAATCTTCCATTTCATTTTGCTTGTTTAAGAGGCCAGGCAGCCTCTTGCCTGTGAGTGTCCTGCCCCAGGGTAACATGTCAGCACTGGAGGTTATGATCAGCCTGGGCCTTGAGGGACTCCCTGTTGGCAAGTGACAGGGCAGAGATAGAGGCCTGACACTCCTGAGCTTCACCGTAGCCTAGAGCTGAACCACTTCTGCCCCTGTCTACCCTGGAGGCCCTTCTCTTTCCTAAGCAGGAGTCCTGTCCAGGAGGACTGTGGGCTCTTGGGACAAGGGCTCCTGAGACAACAGTGGAAGTATCAGAGCTCACAACGATGGTGTGGGGATGCTGGCCTGTGGTCCCAGCACTCTGGGAGACTGATGCAAGAGGATCACAAGTTCATGCCCAGCCTGGGCAGCTGAGTATGACTACATCTCAAAAAACCAAAAAAAAAAAAAAAGTTAGGGGATATAGCTTCATGCAAAGGCCCTGGGTTCAGTTCCTCTCTCTCTCTCTGTCTCTCTCTCTGTCTCTCTCTCTCTCACAAACACAAAGAGAAAAGAGAAAATGAAGGAAAAGAAAAGAAAGGAGTGATGGTGTCATGTCAGGCACCATATAGTGCATAGTGCTAACCCTTCCCAGGCTTGAGTGTAGGAGACAAAGAGCAGCTGACCTGCCCTCCGTCTAGCTTTGAAGCGCATGCTTTTAACCCACGACCTTGATTCTTGCCTTCCCCACGCCATCCAGCCAGCGTGTTGAGCCCAGAGCCGTGATTCACAAGCCTTTCCCCACCGATAGCACAATCCTGAGAGGCTTCCAGGACAGGCGCATCCTGCTCCTTGCCACTGTCCCTGTTCCACAGAGGGATTACAGGGCAGACTCAGAGGGGAACGCTCCTCCTCTGGCTGGCTGGATGCCCTGGGCTGAGAAAGGGCAGTATCTCCGGCCAAGGAGCAGAGTCCATAGCACGTGTGCCAGCTGTCGGACGTCCATGTAGTGGGTGGGGTAGCGGCAGAGCCCTTTGAAGCACTGTCCTCAGAAACTCTGAAACACTTCTGGAGGCTGTGGCTTTGAGCTCTGGCCAGGGGAGCATGGCGGGCAGTGGGTGCCTGGGAGAAGAGAAAGCAGCTGGTCTTGCTGCCTCTCACCCTTAATGCCTAAGGGGCCCTACTGGACCCTTTTGTGATTCATAAATATGATGCTTGAGCGTTCGTTGCTATCACGCGAGATATGCTTCCCTCCATGCCTTTTACATCACCAGCAAATTACCCACTTCAGGTCAAAAGTAAAACTCAAAAGTCCTGAGTGGACCATGGCTGCCCTGCTGAGCTCCCAGGGCCTCTGGTGCCCGAGCTACTGAGTGGAGAGCCAGAGGGATGACAAGGGCAAATGGAAGGATGCTAGGGCCACAAGGGGACACTTCACAGTGTTCTCCTCCAGGCTGCATTCTCCGACTTCCCTACCTCCTTCCATCTTTGCTAGCAGGCAGGGCACTGCCGGGGCTGGGCTGGCAGGGCCTAGGACCACTCACTGTGCAGATGGGCCAGGGCAAGGCTCTGAGAAGGCCACAGGAGAAGGTCTCTGGAGGCATGAAGTACACGGATACCAGCTGCCTCTCCCTTCTGCCCTCATGGCCTCCACCTCACTCTTCCTTGGCCCTTCTTTCTTTCTCTTCTCTATGATTCTCTCCCTGGACATCTTGCTGCTTCCTCTCTAAAACTGCCCCTTGCCTAGCACTAAGCCCCTTCTTCTCAGCCTCTGCCTCCACAGTTGGCTCAACCTGGCCTGAGGCTCTCTCTCTAGTGGGTTCTTGGTTCTTCTCATTAGCATCCAGCCTTCTCTTCACTAGGGCAGGTGTGATGCTGCTGGAGTCGTAGCCTCCACCATGTACAGCAGATGGGGTCATGAGCCTGGCTGTGCTTTGGGATGAGTCCAGAGCAGAGGACAGGGCTGCTAACAGACTTCAGTGTCGTGGATGAGTATTTTTCTCAGGCACGAGTAGCACACTAAGGGAGGAATCCTGGACCACGGTAGGAGCCCAGCAGAGGAGGACAAGGGCGTTCTTAGCAGAACAAAGGGCTCAAGCAGCAGCTGGATGGATTTTAGGAGGCTGCTCACAAGGAAGAAGGGCCTAGAGACTGCTGCCATTTCACTCCCGTTCTGAGACTCTGATTTCAGTGCACGCGCTTCAGAGTAAGGTCTCTGCCAGACAGAGTAAGAGGTGCCATCCCATCACCCTTCAGGACGGACCGAGGATGTGGGGGTCAGATGAGCTGATGGATACGGGTGTTCTTCAAGGAGGCTCGTGTCCCTTTTCCAGGGAGTGGTACAGTTAATGGTGTTTGGTAGGTTGGGATTTTACCTCTCCCCACAATCCAGTTTGGATCTTTATCCCTCATTTGCTCATTTCCTCGCTCTAGATGTATAGTTCTGATTGTGAGTCAGTAGCACTTCAGCAAGGAACAGGTGTGAGGCTGGCCCTGTTGTGCCGGGCCACGATGAGGGACCTCTGTCTCCAGCGCTCGCACACCTGCCTTTGAATGTTTCAGTTTTGCTCTCTATCTGGGCTTTCTGCTATAACAAGGGATTGCAGGACCTGAAAGACTTTTAGCTCCATCCAAGCGTAGTCAGCAGTCCAAGAGTAGTCAGAGCGAACTTGTTAGAATGATAGGGTGCTGCAAAGCTAGAATGTTCTTAGAACCAGGCAGTATTAGAATATCGTACTGGCTGGGAGAAGCTGGGGCTGTCAGAAGTTAGGATTCTACTCAGACTGTAGTCTACTGGGGTTTCAGAATGTGTGAGACCACTGGCTGTCAGAGTTGGGGTGAGCGGACCCCACACATTTCTGTGCCTCGCCTTGAGCTGTCTGGCTCATCTTCAGTCTAGATACTCTAATTCCTGTATTACTCATTCTATTCTCAGAGGAAAAAAAAAA
>PVIR01016694.1:0-36112 GCA_004026965.1 Petromus typicus | reverse complement strand
AAAAGTTGGTTTTGAAATAATGAATCCTGAAGATGTGCCCAACCAAAGTTAATAAGTACCCTTCCCTGTAATTTCTAAATACTTCTAGGACTCAAACAAAATAATTCTTCTTGTGCTCCCTATAATATATGAGACAGAGAAATGCCAAATAACTTATTATAATTTTCACTAGTGGCTTTTTTCTCTCTACTTATGATTGCCCTTCCAAAATAAATATTTGGAATTACAAATCAAAACTTAGCTCATATGTCCATTGTGGAGAAAGCTTCTCGTCTTAGATAAAATCCTGAGCCTCAGTTAGATACTGTTTTACAAACAGTAGGTTAAATCTTATAGCAGCCATAAGAAATGCAAACACTTTAAACTTACAGAAATTCAAATACATATGGGAAAAATGAAAAGTTTTGATAATGATAAAACATCTAATATTTTCCACTGGTAGATTTCTAAAAATACATTTGAATTATTTTGTATTTTATTAATAGTATAAGTTATTTGTGTAGTCCATGATAGTTTTTAATCCTGCCTCATGCACCTGGTGCCCCTCAGTGAAATGTCGCTCTTTGAAGATGACTGCCTAAAAATGAGGCGTTGTCTCCAGGCAAGATTTGACCTCTGAAATACAGTAGTTCCCTAACTTGTTCACTCTGACTACAAACAAAATTTTCCCAGAACAAAATATAGGCTTCTACAAAGCATACATCAAGGTTATTCTGCTTTTCCTAGGGACTATGCAAACCATTCCCATACAATAAGTTATTATTTATTTTAAGTGAAACTTCTCATTCTAGTTTCTGAATCAGATTTAAGTAAGAAAGGCATCTATTTAGAATATGTATCCACAAAATTATTTAGATACAAAATAAGAAACAGTAATATACTAAAATAACACAGTGGCAATTCTCCTGTGAAATAGTTCAATGTATGTATGTATGTATGTATGTATGTATGTATGTATGTATGTATCTGTCTATCTACCTGTCTGTCATCTATCATAATGACTCCATAGTTTAGAAAGTTTTTTATATCCAATTTTCACAAGTAGATAGAAAACACAGGAAAGCAAAACTGAACAAAGTAGTAAGTAGGTAACAGACTATATGGCCTTATGGCTTGGATGTAGAGAAAGAAATCTTTCTAGTCCCATATGACTATTTGTTTCACTGTGTATATTTAGAAATATTTTTTCTGGACCAGGGATTGAGCTCAGTGGTTTTGGCACCTGTCTTGCAAGTACAAGGGCCCGGGGATTTGATCCCTGGTAACCACATACAATACTGGGTGTGGAGACTCACGCCTAGCAGCAACCAGTACCACATACCACAGTGCCAGGCGTGGTGGCTCACACCTGTAATCCCAGCACTCGGGAGGCAGAGGCAGGAGGATTGTGATGTGAGTTTGAGGCTGAGCTCAAGGCCAGCCTGAGCTACAAAGCGAGACCCTGTCTCAAAAAATAAATAAATAAATAAATAAAAGAAAGAAATATTTTTTCTGTCTATGGATATTAGAAAGAGTGGGGAGGGAAAGAAATATTTGTTGTGCATCTACCTGAGCCCAGCATGGTGTTGATTCTTTTGCATATATGATTTCGTGTTATCTATTTTGTGCTCTACTCAGCTAATAATTATCTTAATGTACTAGTTAAAAAATTGATACTTAGAACTTTCAAATAATTTGCAAAGAACACATGGTGTGTAGGGGACTAAACCAAGGTTTAAAAGCAGGAATCAGTACCTGCCCTACACAGGCACTTAATAAATATATAGGTCAAATTACACGTGGTAGATCATGAAATACTAGCCTTAAGTTACCCTAGACTCTCTCAGAAATATTGTTAGATTTTACAGCTACTCAGAGTCTAGATTTCTGCAAACAGGAGAAATAGGAAAGTTGTACTTCTTGTCACAGCCCTATGCACAGAAATATAATGCACATTTTGCATCCTACCTTGACAAATATTGTCCTGAAGTGAGATTTGTAGTTTTCACATCCATGCAGTTCATTGTGCTGGGGATGAGAGCGAGTTCCGGTTGAATCATGGTGGCTGTAGCTACAGCTCTTGCCACTAGCTCCATGGCATCTTGTACGTAGTACTCAAAGACAGATTGTGTTGTTTTCCCATGAGCGATTAGCCCCAAGGGCAGACCTTCGGTCCTCAGTTCCTCCACATTCTGGGAGTCTCCCAGCACCCAGTGAAGTTCAGGGGACGTTACCCCAAATTGGGTGGAAATTTCAAAAATCTGCCGGATGCTCTCCATGTCACAGCCAAACATCACCACGGTGGGTGTGCTGTTCTTAACACTCTCAAGCTGAGCCTGTAGGAAGCTTAACAGATCGCTGGTGGAGGAGAGGTTTGCAGTGATGTTGATGATAGATCCGAGGTGGAACTTGGAATTATTCTGGGTAAAGCGGAGGAAGTCGGTGATGTTCCAGTCCTCCTGGCACAGCAGCAAACTAACATTGTACCAGTTGTTCATGGCCAGGATGGAGACAGTGACATCAGCATCAGAACTTAGTGAATTTTCTAAACTCAGCTGTAGGTGAAGGGGGTTCTGTATTTAAAGATATGGAAAACAATAATTAGCATTGCTCAGAGATAGCATACTTTTACTTTCTCATACAATTAAATCCTTCATTTTCCCCTGTGATATTTAAATGTCCCTGGGATAAAATTCTCATACTTTGGAAGAATATGCTTTTTGTATAATGGTACTAATGACTCCTTATGCTCTGTTTCCTGATAATGGTGACTGAGAGTACCAAAGAGCAGATGACGCTTGATATAAATATGAGGTGACATAACCATAAATTTGGTCTTAGACTTTTATACTTTTCTTCTTAGTGTAAAGTTCCTTCTTACATTCTATTTCTTAGACTGTTGTTAATAACCCATTTGTTAAATTTTTCCCTCAGGTGAAGGAATTGAAGACATTACCTTTACCTTGGTAAAAAATTAATACAGATATCTTAAAACAGTATATTTTCTTGTATAAGGAAGTACAGCAGATGAATGGACCAGAGTTTCCTAATTTCTAGCACTTTAAACAATGTGCTCGCAACATATATGGAATTATTTGCTTATATATAGCAAGATTAAATGTGTATTGTAATGCAGAAGGCTTCATTATACTGCCAAATCTACTGAGCATGGATTTTTACTGTGAAATGTATACAATTAAACAAATTTATAAACTTCAATCACAATTTCATCTGGGTAGAGAACTAGCCAACTCAACAGAGGAAAAATATCTCATTTGAATAGTCAAAAATTATTAATCGTATAAGTGAAGTATAGCCTTACAATATCAATATGTGTTGATTATTATTTTTAAGAGGAAACATTTAATATATTTATCCTTTAATAATAATATCCTAAGAATATATATTTTTTACTCTCCCATAAGTATGGGTTGATTTGAACTATGTGTGTTCCAGCAGGAGAATTATTGAACTATTTTTGAGAATTTGCCAAACATTCAAATCCTTAATATAAACTGTCTGTCAAAATATGAGGAGGGATTCCTCAGTTAAATCTCAAGCTTTTATATAAAAGAAGTATGGTCTCTCCCTATCCACCAAAACGGTGTAACAAGAAATTGGATTTGCACTGCACTTTGAACTCCCTGAAGCACTGACAAACTTTTGATTTGTACAGAGCAAAGAATAAGGATTCCAAGGGGGTTTTCAGGAGGAAAACTATGACCATTTGTAGGAAATGAGGGCACTCATGATGGTAGAGTGGATGGAATTTTAAAATTTGCTCTCAGGGTTTGACTTCTGTTCTTCTAAGTCAAACTTTTAAACAAGACTTGTTAGAAAAAAAACAAAGTTAGGGGGAGGTTCTCTGTAGAAAGTGCTCAATCAGGAGAGGGAGGAACAGTTGTTTAAGATCCTGATTAGGTGATTTAACTGCAAGTTCATGTTGGTAATGGAAGGGAAGGCAAGAGAAATCCTTTTAAAATTACAAAGGATTTAGTGATATATCAGACATGGGCAGCAAAAGAGAGAAAGATACCAAATATCAGGAGTCATAGCTACTGTTTTCTAGGCTTGAGATGTCTGACTGGAGCTTCCCTTGCTCATCCTGACTTTTGATGTGTATGAATTGCTCCAGGGTGTTCTTTCCATCCTCCTCTTGCAACTTTCTTGCCTACTTCTTTTTATTTCCTCTTTTACCCTAGTTTTCTTCCAGCAGAGAAGAGTAATGGAAGGGAAACTCTACATTTACTTGGCAAGAACAAATTATCCCCAAATGTTTTCCTGGCTTCACCTCCCTATCATGTTGCCAGTTTTCTTTCTAAAATATAAATATGTTCATATCAGTTTCCAGCACCATAACCTTTGAGTTACCCATAGGACAAATTTTAAAATCAATAGTATGGCTTAAGAGGTTATTGTCATCTCCTCTTTAGCTTTATTTCCAGCCATCCAAACATACTGTAGAAGAGTGCACTATGCTGCCCCTCAAAAATGCCCCCATGGAGAAGAAGCTCCAGAAACAGAGCAGAAGTTATCCTTCTGTAGGGGAAATTTACACTCACAATGAAAATCTTCATGTGTGAGGACAAAACCATTAGAGATTCTTATGGGTAAAAACCCCCGGAATCCTTATGGCTGAAAAGGCACCAAAATCAGTCTTCCTCACATCATCCTCGCTCAGATTTCTGTGCTCCTCATGGCCGCTTCCTGACTCTCCCAGCAAAAACTTTCATTATTTGTTTCAGTTGAAGATGATGTTTAAATGGAAACTTAAAATTGCTTTTTAAATGGAAACTCAAAATTCACCTTTTCACCTTTATTTTCTTTCATTTCTGTCTCTTTTTTTCCCCACTTTTGCCTGTCTTTCCCTTGTATCCATGATGCTTGTGGGTTATCACATTGCTGTTTGTTTTTCTTTTGTTAATCTGCCTTTCATTAGAGAGACTGTCCCAACAAAGAACTATGAAAGCTAGAGATAAAATTAACTTTGTTCCCTGACAGTGTACACTGTCAAATAATACTAGACAATATATTTTTCTTGCCCTAAAGAATTTAATTATGTTATTTTTTGACCTGGTAAAGGATCTGCCTACATTCATTTTTATCTTTCAAAATTCAGGTCAATGGAGATTGCTAGAAAAATTTTTATGTGTGTGTTTTCCAATTTTTGCTATTGTATCTGAGATTTTTATTAACTTATCTGATGCTAAAATTCTTGGAAAAATCCACATCTGTATAAAAGATTTGGTAGTCTAAATTCAACTGAGTAGGACATGAAAATTATTGAGAGATAGAACATTGTACCTAGAATCAAAATGATCTAGGGTTATTTTAAAATAATTTAGAAAACATTCCTATACTTTTAATTTTTTTATATGACCTAACATTCTCATAGCTATTAAGTAGACTCCTTGGAATGTATTGTTAGGCCTAGTGTACAATTCATTTGGCTCCATACACTCTGAAGCTAAGAATACTATAACATTTGAAATCTAAAGATTTTTCTGCTTTGCTATGGCTTACCTGCTTAATGCTCCATCAATATGGCTGTTGTATATGTAAATTTATAACTTCATTTCATTGATACAAAAGTTCCACTGTGGAGTATATAACCCTGGGTTCTTTCTTGATCACTCATATTTGTCTCAGGATAAATTATCTCTCATTTTATTTAAAGCAGAGCTATATTTTATGTTGATATTTATATATTTTTTTTCCCTGTTGAATTCCTACCCTGGTGAACTGTATTGTCATTTGCTTGTTTCTCTGACCACTAACTGGGCATAAATAATGATCTCACACCCATATTATGTTGTTTTATTACAGAACTCATCCCACAGTGGTGCATCTACTTAAGTCTTTATCTAGCACGACAGACTAAAGTTACTTTAAGACAAGTTACTTTAAGACATCTCTTAAACACTTCTAACCCAGTTGACTGGGGACCATGTAGGTCAAATAGATTTTATCTGTCATTCACCCCGAGTTCAGTGCTATAAACTTAATCTGAAAGAGTGAGAACAAGAAGACTGGGAAGAAAACCATTCATAGCAGAGTTTCTAGACCCAGTATGTTGCTTCAAATTTTGACAAAGTTTCATCGAAACATACTTCAGGGAGAAACTCACTGAATTGACATAAAGGAGCAAGCACAATGAGGCAAGGGTGATGCTATTATCCCCTTGTTATAGAGAAAGTGAAATTAGCCAATCATATTGAGCCTTTAGTCCTAGACAGAGACAGAAATGCATTTGGTGTAAGAGAGCAATGTGAGGTTTAAACAAAGGATGCTCTCTCCTCCCCTACTGGATAATGATTAATTTATATAATCACTCTCAACCTACAAACAATTCTACTGAGAAATCCCATATATTGAAATTAAATCCTTTCACATACCTAAGGGACAAAATTCTTCAAATAAACATTCATTAAGTAATAGGTTAGAATAATCTAATGATTTATTATTTATCTAGCAGCCTCTGATGAAGTCCTCTGGCTTTTCCCCATGTGATGATGAAGATGCACAGACACAGATAGAGACACGCATACACATATGTATGTGCATATATGCACATACACAGACACACACAAAGAAGTGAAAGCCTATGACACTGAAATATAAGCTTACGAGAGTGACTTTTGTCAAAATCTGGTACAGAGATTAACAAGACAGAATGACTTAATAAGAAAATTTATAAAAGGCAAATTGATAGATGAGATTTGCCTTAGGGAATATTAAACCCAATTAGAAAGTGAAATTTTTGTAAATCACTAATTAATTATGAAAACAGGGAAATACCCATAAAAGAATAGCAGATAAGTAAATGTAATAAATGTTGATGCATGTAAAGAAATAAACCAATTTAATATATTAAGGTAATATACATGAAAATCACAAGGAAGTATAGACAAAAATGACATTTTACATGGAGAAAATAGGTCATTAGGAAAAAGACTATAATTAAAATTCTTAATTCTAGTATATGTCAAAAATAAGTTCCATTAAACAGGTAAGGATGTAATGTAAAAATCATTAGACATAGACCAAATAGGTAAATATGGCTCAGAAATCATAGTGATAAAGAGAAATATATTCAACTAAATATTATAATACACTATTTCTAGAATAAAACACCCATCATAAAATAAAAATGAAGAAATAAAAAAAAAAAACCTCCAAAAATATTTTTGACAAATTTGGTAGAAAAGTGTTTGTTCACAAAATATGGAAACAGTTAGTCAAGATGGTACTAGAATCCCTTATTCAGCATTCATTTAATCCAGAACCATTATTTTAACCTACTGAGAACCATATCTTCCTTAGTGTATTTTTTCTGTCGTGAGCGAAAGATAGATAGTATGTAACTAGAAAAATGTTTAACATAATTACAAATTATGGAAATTACAATTAATGAAGTTGATAGGATCTGACAAGACTCAGAGAGAGAGAAAGGAGCATCCTACACAAAACGTCCAGCATTGACGCTGGACCCGCGCTCTCTAATTGGGACTTCAGAAAAAAGACGATCTTAGATAGCTGAATATGTGCAGTAACTTACTACAAAACTTAAACATCTAATTAAATTTCTTTTAACTAAAAGTTTTATTTTAATCATCCATTCTTTTTTCCCCAGTTTTAATACTTTATTAGTATTTGTGTTCAGCACATGGTAATTACATTCCTTTTTGGGCAGCATTAATTTTCTAGCTTCAGATATACCAAAGCCACCAAAGGTGCCTGGTTCTACCCTGTCTTCCGTCGTGTCTGCTGCATTCTGACAGGATTCACAAGGTCTGTGTGCTACTGGAGCCACTACCTTCTTGGGTAGACTAGCTTCATCTCTTCTTCGGACAGGCTTTATAGGGTGATCTGTGCTTCAGTTATGCTCCGTCACTTACAAGCTATGTAAGCTCTACAATAAGAGCAGATCTAGCTCCTATCTTATAGATTCTCTAGGAGAATAATAGACATAGACCAAAGACAAAAAGGAGACCAAAGACATAATGTGTAGAAAATATCTGCTGCAAATCATTAAGGCTTCTATCTCATGCTGGCAAAAGCTACTTATTTGGGAAATATTGTGTTCACAATAAGTGTCCCCCACCCCACCCCGCAAGCTCCTCTTTTCTTGGTAACAAGTTTTGTATCACTTCACATACTGAGGAACTTTTGGTGCCAACCTCTGAAAATTCCTCCATTAATCTTTGTCCTCCCAGGGCGAACACATTCAGCTACTTTCTTTAGAAGTAAAACTTTCAGTAACAGAATTCATGGCAGAAAGGAGCTTCCCAGAGAGCTTTGAGATGTACTTGACAGAAGAAATGAAATAATGAAGCTGATTTACTTCAAGCGAGGAGAAAATACTCCAGTATCACTGTACACATGAGGACTGCCAGTGCCAAAGTCTGGAAAGCTGAGGCAGGGAGACTGTGGATTCAAGATCATCGTGGGCAATTTAGTGACTTAGCAGGACCTTGCCTCAAAATAAAAAATAAACAAAAGACTGGGGTATGGTTGTGTGTGAAGATCCGGGGGATAATTCTCAGTGCTGGTAAGGGGAGAGAGAGAGAGAGAGAGAGAGAGAGAGAGAGAGAGAGAGAGAGAAAGAGAGAACTGATTCATTCTTTTAGCTCTTTCCTGGGCTAACAGAATCAAATGAGGTATGGCAAATCTCAGAAAGTTCAGGGGACCATAATATCACTACTACTTCCAGTACAGATGAAATTCCTTCCCTTTCATAAGGCTGATGATGATTAAGCACGTTTGAAGGGTTAAAGGGCTTGGAACAAGCTTTGTGTGCTGCTATCAATTTTCTTCAGCCCAAGAGGTCATGGGAGATTTTCTGTTTCTCATTATCTCACACCTCATTTGACTTATGCTATATAGAAGCACATTTTTTTTAAAAAAAATTAAATCTTACTCTTCTAGAAGACCAGGTAAATAAATCATATTTTGTGGTTGTATTGAGGATTTAGGCAAACACAAAGCTTAGTCCTTGCCCCCAAATTGTAATCTAATAATAATTACAAAAAATGAAGAGCCAATACATACTGATGTCTCAGTTACACTATACATATTTTCACATTTCATCCTCACAATGGCCTCATCAGGTCACTATACTGATTTGTCTCCTAGGATTGAGATTCAGAAAATGTGACCCATTTTCTCAAGGTGGCATGCCTACTAAAGAATAGACTTGAAAACTGTACTTCTAGCCACTACTCAATATTTTTCTCTACACTTGGTAAGAACCACGTGTGATGTAGACCCTGGATATTTGTGAGTTTAATATGCACAGTTTCATTTTTCCAAGTAATTAAAGTTAGTTTTAAGAAGTGTCATAGTATGAATTTGAGTCAGGATGATGTGTCCAGAGTTGCTGGTCCATTTGCTGCCTCTTAGTATGTACGTTCTCTTCACTTATCTTCCCAAATGTAGCAACTTTTGTGAAATGATAAAACTTGCATTTCTTCACTGACAATAAGTTTTAAGAGAATGACATTTCCATAATTAATGACATCAATATTTTGTCTAATAGAGGGAGCAAGTTTAGAAAAACTCATACTTATTTTGTTTAAAATCTACTGAATTTCATAATCAAACTATAACTTATTATGATGCTAATAGTTATGTATAGAGGTGTCAACCAAGAACTTAGGATATATTTTTTAGGATTTTTGAGTATCTGGTATATAAAACAATGCATACTAGGTTGGTTTGAGTCTTGATCATAGGTTATCTCCCATTCTAATGTCATCTAATTATGATAGTCCATTTAAAAATTCTTATTACTCTGCTTTTTATGCTGGATGGTTACACTTTGTGCTTTGCACTTGACCCTCAGTAAAAATCCTTTGTGATTTACTCTCATGGTCTTGTTCTCAAAGTTTCCTCAGAAGATACACGATACCCAGAAGTAGTCATTGATGCCTGAAAGCTGGTGTAGGCATATTCAGGAATGAGAGGACTCTATCAAGAGGATATGACTACAGAATTATTTAGTTAGATGGTGTTTGGGGAGAGGCATCAGCTTACACAAGGTGTCCCAGGGAAAGAAGATATAGAAAAAGGAAGTGAGTGAAAATATGGACGTTTGACATTAGTAAAGATTCTGTCAGCAACAGGTTCAAAATCACTTTCTGGAGTTCAGAAATTCATAGCAATTCCTGAGAGTCTATGAAAGAGAACACAAGAACTTCATTTGGAGTCACTTAGATCTGTGAACTATGCTTTTACTATTTATCATTTGTACTCATAAAATTTTGTGGTAATCATTTAGCCTCTGAGAGATTAATTTTCCCCTTTGTGCAGTGAAGATGATGCAACCTGCGTTATAGGATTTGTGAGGATTAACTAACATTTTACGCAAAGCATCAGGACACAGTGGATCCCCAGAAAGTGGCTCTTTATACTGATAGTGATACTGCTCATGGCACTAGGGGTGTTGCAGTCACAGAACTGAAATGTAGGCCTTTGCTGGAAGAGTGGGATTCAGTTTACTTAAGCTCTTGTGGACCTCTTTTGAGGGTGGCACTGGGTAATGACTGCTGAGGCTACAGTAGTGAATGAAATCAATATAGTCTTTTTCTTTAGGATTTTTGAATCTAGAAAGTAGTGTGATCAGTGCCAAGGCACAAAGAGAGGTAGATTAGGAATTAGGAAGTGAATCGCTTCTCGGCCTTTTGGCTAAGATCAAGTGTAGGAATTAGGAAGTGAACAGGAAATAAAACTCCAAAGTTGAGCCAGACTAAAAAGAACACTGATTTGGGTTTTGAATTTTGGTTTATGAAGTAAAGATCTCCCCTACTTCTCCATCTACTCTTGACTAGCCCTAGATGGTCACTTGATAAAGGTCAGTTCTGTAGGTGGAGGTCAAGGTGGAGGTGAAGAGGAGTCTGGGAAAAGGTAGGACCTGAGAACTGGGCTTTATCATAAGTCTGACATGTACATGCCTGGTAAATATTAACTTTATTACTATTAATATTGATAATATTTAACGCACTTCCCTGTGTTGGCATAATTACTCCTTTTCCAGAGAATCACAGTGTCTGGATGCTGATACTCATCCTTGTTTACCACGTCAAGCTTAGCTGAGCTAGCGGCATTGCTGGACTTCTTGAACATCTTTAGAAATGTCTCTTTCTCACTGTTCGGTTATTGTTCTTTTTCATCAGTGAGCTTACACTAACTCTTTCAGGCTTTTTAGTAGCATTTGACCTAAAAGAAAATATATTTAACATGTCGTTTTGTCTTAAGTAAGAGGAAAATATATTAAGGATCATCCTATTGAGAAGGCTGAAGACTAGGTTTGAGGCTAGAGTTCTTTGGGGGGAATTTTAAACTTTATTTTTGCAACTGTGATAGAAGGATAGTATGAACAGTCCTTCAGCTGTTTCAGAGCAATTTGCAGACCACATGACGCTGTGCTAGCAAACTGTTTTATGAAGTGGTGAGTACTATAGAGATAGTAGGGACACTGGAATCAACAGCTCAGGAAAGGGCAACGTTGGAAATAATGACAAAGTTAGAAATAATTTTCAATGACAAATTTTATATCTTTATATTAAAAGGGAAAGATTATTTTTCATATTTTAAGAGCTTTTGAGCTCTTAAAGATGTTGTTTCAGGACTGATTTTAGTTCCATTTAATCACTTAGGTATTGGCCAAATTTAGTAACATTTGAAAGAACATACACATTTGTATGTAAAAGCAGGCAGATAATTTATAAGATCATTAAAATTTATCAAATATTCATACTACTGGTATAGACATTATTGGTGACAAATGCGGGTCTATTTTCTTATAATGGGAACTATTGAAATATGTACCAGATAATTAAACTGTCTAGCATGGAAGTTAAATTTCCTGGGGAAATTTGATTGCTTTATGTCAACACAGCCTGAAACTATTGTTAAGAGATGGCTTGTGTCACATGCTAATTTGTTTTATTGCATTAAGAATGAAAGCTCAGCTAATGTTGATTATTTCTATTTTAAAGATCCAGAATTGACACCACAGTTGATGAACTTTTTGTTAGTTCCCTGTTTATGGACACAAGTACATTTTTTGCACATTTAAACCATGATTCATCTAACTGTGACACAGTGTGTCCTTTATTTATTCTGTTTTATCACTTCTGATTAATTTCCTAATTACTAAATCTATTAATTACGTAATGAGTTATGACTCAATTCATTGCTTGTACCTGATACTGACCAGCTTAACTTAGAAATAGTATTAGTTTGCCATGAAACAGTATCTCAGTACATTTCCATTTTAGCACTGTATTTCAAAAGTTGTGATTTACCAAGTATGATTAAGCTGTGCTACAGTGACATTTTATTTCAGTCGAATCACCATTACATTAATGTAATTAATTCTTTGTATCTTTCAAGTCCTTGTTCAAAATAAGACGACTTTGGAAATGTTGAATTTAGTTCTTAAAATATTTGATCACAGAAGCATTACTTTCCCTGTGAGTTGTTGATTTAACTCGACTTCTCTTCAAGCAGTATGGTGATGTCAGGTCCGGGACAAGGAATCTGGAATGAATACGTATTTGTTCTTTCAGGAAAGTGTGGGCGTGCTGTTTAGAATATACAATGACAAAGTGCAGCTGACTGCATCCAGATTTAAGATTTGGGTCACATCTGGGCTGTAAATGTATTGTGTCAAGTCATTGTCTGTGTAAACTAAAGCCCCACATAATCAGACAGAACAGAAATATTAGCATACCACATGCCAATTAGTGTGATTATGTTTTTATCATTTGGTTTTAAAGGGAACTTGAAGCTCATGTACTTTAGAGTTCTCTACAGTGTAGAAAGTATCAAATATTAAGGTTGGGAGTGAAGTGGAGACATTTATCTTTCTGTTACAAAGGTTGACAACTTGTATTGAGCTAGTCTATTCTCATTGTCTTTAGTGAATATGACTGAATTTGATATATACTTATTTTTTAATTTTATGTCCTTTTAAGAAAAGATTCAGGCTTGCACATTCTAAAACTACTCTGTGATCCTTGAGCCACCAAGCACTGCCTGTTACAAAAGAGGTAGAAAGAATACACAGATTTATGAGTTTCCTCATTTTTCTTCTTCCCTATAATAAGTATGTATAATCACAACATGTTTTGTGAGCACAGAAGAATTAGTTACTGATATAGTTGATGCCAAACAATACAAAATAAAATGGACTTTATAAGCTTACAAATTGTTCATGTAAGGATTTTGGAGTTATCTCTGGAGTTTCTCACTGTCTCTATACATTTATTTTGTTAGAGTTAGTGAGCATATTTGGAATTATTTTATTTGAAATTCTACATGTTTTGTCTAAATCTTTTAGATTTTAAAGTGGGAAGACTCTCCAAAGGTCGTTATGTTTCATGAGTGAGTACAGGGAGCATCAGCTGTTAAAGAGAGCAGGGACCTTGAGAGGTCCTTTTTATCTTCAGAAAGAGGGAGCATTACTAACCAGATTGTACATGATGGCCTAGCATCTCCAAATGCCAAGCAGATTATGTTGTGTTTTTAAAATCTTTCTTGTCTGGGCCCTCAGCATCTAGCCTCCCCTCCCAGGTGATGCAGGTACACTCAGGGCAGGTGGTTACATCTCTGGGGCCTCCAGCCCTGACATGTGCATCTGAGACAATAGAGCTCTCACTTAGCTCAGTGTATTCACTTATCTAATTATATGTCTCCTTTGAGTTCCTTTGGGAGGTGCTTCCCCAAATCCTGGATCTCCCAAGTACTCTGACCCTTTGGCCTCTCCTTCCATGAGTTGGACACCCAGGCATTTTTCAAGTCTGTGTTTAGTTTCACTCCCCAGTTTATGCCTTCCCTCACTTCCATGCTGTATTACTTGCCCCCCTTTGGTCTGATGCCCCACTGCCCTTGATGCATTAATCTTTTGGTCATTTGCCACATAATCTAGTTGTTATTGATTCATTCATTTTTCTCCTCGTGTGGATTGTTTAGGGGACATAAATGCTATCTTCACATAGTAAAACCCTGAGTAACAGTGTTCAGAAAAACAACAGTTAACATTTTTTGGTTGGATAAATAAATGGCTAAAGGGTGATATGTAGTTTGGATTTGGACAGAGAAGGCTAACATTTGGCTAAGGTGCATGTCTGTTTTTTATGAGTCTTTTTCCTTCCGATTTGACTAAGATGGTTTCTCTAGAGGCCAGAGTAATTATTCTCTGCTTTCCCATCAAATCTTATCCTTTCAGATCACACAAATCTCTGATGTCAATCAGAAAAGTGGCACCTGAATGCAGAACAGATTGACAGAATTCCTCCAGCGAATACGCGCCCCAGGCACTCATTAGAGACACGAGTGAATTGTGATCGGCACAAACTCGATGCGTGTCAGTCATTTTCTTTGCACTAAAGATGTTTGTGAGGATAACATTTATTGCACCTTATAAATAATTCATAATTGAATTTAAGTGTTCAACACTGATGTATTTAAAATGTGATTCAGTATACAAAGGCATCAACGTTGTGTCAACATTTCAATTATCTTTTAACTAAAGTGAGGTACAGTGGAACTGCAGGAGTGACCTTGAAATCTCAGTGCCCAATAACAAATTACATCTTAATTAAATAAAAGTGAAAACCACAAGAAATAAAGACAATAATGATAAGAGAAAGAAATGAACAGATACAGGAAGATGTCAGAAGTTTTTTCAAGGTTGTGAAAATCAAAATAACACCTCTTTTGTCTATCCATAAACAGTGAGGCTCCTGTTCACTAGAATTTGGAGATACAGTTCTATTTCACATGAAAAATGGAGAGAGAGTCTCATGGGCCACTACAGAATAAACACTCCCTGCTTACTCCTTCCGGGGTCCCACTGGCCCACGGGGTTCCACTGGGTCTCTGCAGATCTGGGCATTGTGAAAACCCTCATTCTTTAACAAAGAAACCGAACTCAGATTGCTGTGCAAGGAAATGAGGAGCACCCAGAACTAGCTCTGGAAGTACCTGGCAACTTTTGCTTACAAAGATGGTATTTTTCATTCTTCTCTCTTCCCATCCCAAAGGCTTTGTTCTGCATCTGCATCTTTTTCCCTTCCTGCTGTTACTCTTTCACCTTTCAGTCCTTCTTTCAACACGTTTGTACCTAGAAGTTCTACTTCCTCAACTTACATTTTTTGACTACTAACACTTCTAAATTCACCATGAAGCAATTTCATTTAATGCAGTTATATGTCAGTCTTTTCTTTCTTTTTCTTTTCTTCCTGTCTTCCTTCTCATCCTTCTTTCCTCCTCCTTTCCTCTTTGCTTACTGTTCTTTCTCTTCTCTTTTTCTTCTCTGTCTCTGTCTTTGTGTCTGTATCTGTCTCTGTCTGTCTCTGTGTCTGTGTCTTTGTCTGAGTCTCTCTGTCTGTGTGTCTGTCTCTATGTCTGTGTCTGTCTCTGTTTGTGTTTCTCTCTCTAAGACAGGGTCTCACTATGCTGCCTAGGCAAGTCCTGAACTCCTGGGCACAACTGATACTCCTATCTCTTCTCCTGAGTAGCGGAGCTGTGGGGACTGTAAGTGCACATCACCAGGTCTACTCCTTGTTTTTATTTTGTCTCACGAAGTAATTCTTTTCATTTGGTCATTTCTCTAAAATTTAATAACTAAATGTGCATTAGTTACTTTCTTCAAACTCTTTTGTTGTGTCTCACAGCAGTTATTATGGTGTCATGGTGTTATGGTTCCCCAAAGGCTCATGCACATGCAGGGGCAGCTTCTGGGGAGTGACTAGTCCCCAGATGAGTACATAACTAAACATGATGTTAAGAGGTGCGTTTTGGTGAGAGGAGGCAGATCACTGTCAGTACAGCTGGACAGGGCATTCCCTTTACCTGGCTCCCACCTTGACTCTCTGCATGCCTGCTGCTGCGCCCTGAGCCACTTTCTTCTGCTCTTCTCTTCCACCATGTCTTCCCCTGGAGCCAGCCACCGATGGACTGGAAACTCTACTTACCAAACAAAACTCTCCTTTTGTATGTGAGTGTTGGGTACTGTGTCTTAGCCATGAGGAACTATGCAATGTTGCCCTTGCCAATTGGAAAGTTCTTCCTCAGAGTCACCATGGGGTCAACTCTTTCTCACCACTCGGTCTCAACTCAGATTTCAGCATTTTCCACTACACCATGACAGTCTCCCTCCCACTCTACCACCCCCATCACATCCAACATGTTCTTCACATGACATTATTTTCTTTCCTTCAGAACACTGGTCAATAACCAAGACAACTGTACTTATTGCTTTATGAATTTGTTGCATCCTTTCTCAGGACTGAAATATGTTTCCAGAAGGCCTCGCTATTGATGCTCACCAGATCCCCAGAACCTAGTGTAATGTTCTACGGTACTTGGTGACTGCTTTACTTATTCAGGGTGCCTGTGTATCACACAGTAAAATTTATCTTTCCATTGGGAACTTCACATTTCAGACATTGCCCTGGTGGAATTGTTTTGAGGTTTATTGTTATTATCATTTTTGGGTTCACTGTTCAGTGTTTCTGGTTGACCTGTACACGTCTGTCCATCCGTCTCTGCCTGGTACTCTACCTGTGTCACCCCCCTGGCTCTTTCTCTGTCTCAATCCTGATCTTTGCCTCTGTCTGGAAACCTCTCTATCAATATAAACCTCTTTTAGCCCACCATCACTGTGTCTGTTTAAATACTCAGCAAAGGGCTTCCTTTAAAATAATCATAATAATGGCAAACAATTGTATTTAATGAGCATTAGAGACCATTATCATCATATTCAAACAGTTTGCTGCTTTAGAATCTTTAAAGATGAGGTATTTAGCTATTATTATTATTGTTATTTTTAAAAACCTCATTATGCACAGCTCTTTAGTGCAAAATTGGATATCCTGTGGATACAATCACATTTCCTAAAATATTCTCATACAGAATTTCTTAGTGGAATAGGCTACCATGTTCCATATCTTAATGGCATGTTATACATAGGTCCAACTTATTCCTTTGGTGTTACAGTCAAATTCACTTCCATAGTGACTCATGTTTCTGGGTTATTAGATTTATTGATTTCTTCTTTTAGTGTTCATTGAATCCTTACTACATGCCAAGCACTATGACACCTACTGAGATGTGCAATGGTAATGAGGAAAGAGACATGTTCTCTGCCTCCAGGAAGTCAAGAAGGAGACAGCTATTAATAAAAATTACACATCCATAAACTTTCAAAACTGTGAACAGGAATAGTTACTTGTGCCATCCGCTGTTCTAAGTGCTTTATCATCATAACTCATTTAACCCTTATAACAACTCTATGGTACAAGAACTAGTTGTACTAATTTATACAGAGCAAGAAACTAACATTATAGGGCAATTTAAGAAGCCAAATGGGATTCAAACTCATGTTAGACATTGTATTTTTAATCACTACATTTTCATGAGACTTTGAAAAATGAGAAGGGGAAATTCTTTCAGGTCAATTTATTACAACAAATCCTAAAAACCTAAAATAAAGAGTATGAAGAGACTTTATCCTAGAGTGACCAAGTAGGAAGAATCAAGAGAAATTCTCTTACACATTAAAACTGAGATAGGAATGACTCAATTAATTTCTGTCATTCTTTCCAGCCCCATTCTGTTGTACCTAAAACAACTCGAGGCTTCTTCTCAAAGAGCTGACAGTTGGGTAGGTAATTCATACTTCTGACATTTCCACTGTCTGCAGTATAATCAGTCTTAACTGTTTCTCAGGGTAATGCAAAGTGAGAACAAATGAATATAGTTTAGATGCATTTAACTTCTGTGAGCGGTCCGTGTTCAGGATGAATGTGCATTTGTGACACCTAAGAAATGAATGGTATTAACTCTGCTTCTTTTGTGGCCCATTTTAGCCCCTTGCAAAATAAATCCATTGTTTGCACAGAAATTAGAGATTATTGAAAACATCATAATCAGATTATATAACAAGGGTACAGGAATAAGTCATATTATTGCATTTAACTTACAAAAAAGTATTATAGCAAGCCATTTCAAGGAAATCGTGCCTTTCTTTTTAAAACTGGCTATGAGGAGCCTTCCTGACAGTGCGTGTGGTACACAATGAGGATGTACTGCCAGAAAAGGTCAGCATAGGATCTTTTAAAGTAACAGCTCATTTAATTCCCTGATGGGCCAGGAAGCTTCCATTTGTTTCTTGGACTCAGATTCCATCCTTCACCCCAGCACTAATGTAAAAATGTAGGATGCCCTACACAAGGGAGACCAAAAGAAAAAATGAGAAGAAATATCTTGCCAGTTGGCCAAGTTTTAGAGTCTCTCACATCCAAGTAGACTGATCTCCTTTTCTTCCCTGTCACTTGCAGACAAAATTCACAGGTTTCAGAAAAGGAATCTTAGACTTGTAATGCAGCGGTGAGACTAAAGCAGCACAGGATAAGCAAGAAACATCCCAACAGCCAATTATTCAACAGCAACTAAAATCTGCAAAAGATGCCAGTGTTTCCCAGGAGAGTAAACACTCATGCTGTTGAAATGTCAACTGTAGAAACAGGATCTTAAAAATGCAGCACAAAATTTCCCAGCTGTACATTTTGTCTTATGGAGAAGAGCGTGACACAGAGTAGTGCATAAGCAGCCCCAGGGTTGTGGCAACATCAGCAGAAATGTCACCTCTCTGTCCACGGTAACTATGTAATGAGATACTGGCCAGCTTCATTTATCGCCAGCAATTTTTGTTTATTTCTAGTAGGTTAATGATGGAATTCAGGTCTAATTCTGAATACACCCATTTGACTGCTCTTTTTATGGTTAATTCATTGCTTCTGTATATCTTTGACACAATCAGAAAAAGCTTCTGTTTTTTGGCTTATGCTGCTTTGCTGTGTCTTCTAAAGTATTCCAGGTTGGCACATCCTCTGATGGAAGACACAGGTATGGCTGAAAATCACATGGTTTAAACAGTGCAGTAAGTTTTGCTAGATTTATTGCCCTGGTTTAAATAAGCACTGTTTTTTTGTTTTTTTGTTTTTTGTTTTTTGTTTTTAGTTTAGCTCTTTATAATCATCTCCTGCGACAATAGAAAGATTTCTAACACTGCGTATGTGCCTACATTTTAAGACAGTCCCAGAACAGTTATCTTTACCCTTAATTGTGGCAGGTAACTGGTTTTAGTTGGAAACAGTGCAAAGTGAACTCTTGATTCCTCCTTGGAGTGCAGTTGATGCTCAATATCCATGGGGAATTGGTTTTAGAGCCCTGTGTGGATTCTCAAGTTTCCAAATGAAACTCAAAGGTCTTATATAAAATGATACATCATCTTCATATAACCTGTTCAACTTCTCCTGAGTACTTGACATTATCTCTGACTTGTAATACCTAAAACAATGTAAAGACTGTGCAAATAGTTCTTATACTATATTATCTAGAGAGTATGGTAATGTCTGTACCTGATTAGTATAATTAAAAAATACTTCTAATCTTCAGTTTTTTGAAGGTATAGGCACAAGAGCAGCATAAAAAGAAGTGAGCATGCTCCTCTTCTGAAGTCTGCAAAAAGGCTTTGTCCCCAGCACTTTGTTTACTGCGTCAGCTGGGAAAGGACTGAAGGGATTGTGAATTGGAAAATGCCTAATTCTTTTTTGATTTTCTTCATCAAGGCATTTTCTTTAAAGTTAATTAATTAAACATGGATGATTATGTGATAAGGAAATAAATAATCCCACATTACAGGAAAATATACTGTGACAAAAAAGCCATCACAAAATCCACATCATCTGCTTGGAAAGATATTTTAAAAACATATCATGCCAATGAGCCCAACTTTGTACAGATTACCCAGACTAAATAATATACAATCTCTAAATAGATAGTAATAAATATTATAAAATATCTACACAAAAATCAATAAATAATATTAAATCCCTGGTTTGTAAGCAGTCTATAGAAGTAATAAATATGTAAGAGTCATAAATAAAAGAAGAATGAAAACCATTCTACAATTTGGATGATATTTATAAAAATGAATTTACTAAAATGAAATATTTTTCACTTCACTTCCTCACATACCCTGAGGCCATGTCAATGAATGACTGCTAGTAGGAGTTAATGGGTCACTAAGTAACTAATGTGATCTGATTTTAAGACTTCAACAACAAATTGGATTTTATGATTTTCAGAGATTTAATGTGATTTGTTCTGGGCAATGTGTTGTCCAATGTTAGGGAGATTGGCATCGTATGTCTTCTAAATATCATTCTGAGCAAGATGATGTGGTTTTTGTGACGGCCTTACAAATAGAGCCAATTAGAACCTATTTTCCTCTAGTGGCACCAGGGAGCTATAGGTCAGACTTAGTAAGTTCTGTATCAAAGAAGTGCTTTGGTCTTGTGGTGTGGTCTTCTAGATGAGCTCAACATCATAGATATTAATGTGGTCTACAGATGGCTGTCCACGGTAACTATGTAATGAGATACTGGCCAGCTTCATTTATCGCCATCAATTTTTGTTTATTTCTAGTAGGTAACCAACCATGGTAGGGTTCTGTGTGTTAGAGTTAGTAAGAGATTATTTTTTCTTACAAACCCAGAATTTAAATTTATTATGAATTTAAATTTATGATTTTCAAGGCATTTATTATCATTTTCAAGGCATAAATCTTCAGAAATAATGAAACAGTGATTTGTCTTATGTCTGGGGCTGGCTTGACATTTTTATATCAAATGAATGAGCATCTTATGCTCATGCTAGGAGGTCGACACTAACATCGTACAACTGTTTATTAAAAATCACCAAAGTAACTTTGTAGACTCTCACATACAATTTTGCAGTAAATCCTTAACATACAAATATGTCATAGAACACACTTTATGAATCTCACATAGTAGTAGAAAGCTTAAGATTGAATTTTTAACTGGTGGGAATATTTTTAGAATCCTTTGAAAAGGTTTTGAAATGTTCATAACACACAGGCAATTTCAAAATGACCCTCTAAGCCCTGTGATGGACTCACACTTTTAAAGGCACGCTCACATAGTTCAGCCACAGCCTGGATTTCAACTCTTAAAGTGTATTACTATTATCATTTTTTCTCTTTGAAACTGATTTTCTTGGGAAGGTGGATTGCTTAGCATTTGTACAGGAGGGACATGAATGAAAGAAGCTAATGAATATGCTAATATGTTTTCAACTTCAACGAGGCCTCAAAATTGGAATCATCCTTTGCAGTAAGAAACAAGATTCATCCTTTATCTGTCTCAAATTTTAAGACACTGAGGCATAAAGAACATTAAGGCAGTTTTAAAGAGCATATCATCTATTAAAACAGAAGAGAGCAACTCTCTGCCCTGTGGGCTTTTTGATAGACCATCCTTGATGTTGCTGAGGCAGTAAGGCCTGCTGACTGAAGTCCCAGGACCTTTGAATTCCGAGGTTGATGCTATAGCTACTGATGCAGTTGCATCCCAGCCCTCAGGCTGAAAAAAATTCTGCATCTTCAGTAATTTAAGAGAAAGAGGAATGGATTTAAAATCAGAAAAAATTCCTGTTAGTATTCACTTGGTAAAATAAACAACCTGAAGCTCAGCTCCCACATGTGCAATGTGGAGATGAACTGTACCAAGGTTTGCATATGACTTGGCCTCATGGAAAGTCATACTGAGCCTTAGTCCTCAGTGTGGCAGGGTTGGGAGGTGAGATATCACCCCCCTCATCTGTGTCATGGCAGGGAAACCTTCCTCAGTGCATTCATGTCCTTCTCCTGGAAATGGGCTCTTGCACTCGGCAGTGCTCTAATTACCATGAGAGCAGGTTGTCGTAAAGCAAGACCAACTCTCATGTGCGCTCTTTTCTGCACATTACTACCTTGCTCTCTACATTCCACCACGAGCTGCTACAGCACAAGGCCCTCACTAGAGATTGTGCAGAAGCAGCATAAATGAAAAGCAAGTTAAAGCTTCATTTGTTGTTGTATGTAGAATACCAAATATATGGAGATATTGGTAAACTTGTACAGGTATCTGTGAGCATATTAAGATCTGGCATGTGATTGATACTCCAAGTTCATATCAAAAGCAATAACTTGTTTTCTGGACAGGGGTCTCTACTAGTCTGCAGGAGGCTGACACTTTCTAATTTCTACCCTGTCTCATAGATCCACATTGTAATTCAACAATTTCTATTTATATCAAAATTGCACAATCAGTTTACCCAAGTCACTGTTTTATGGGAAAGGTTACTGAGGAGAGTTAGCCTCTGATAATAATTTTCCTTGAGGAGGAATTTTACCAAAAATTAAGGGGACATTTTATAGCACAGAGTCAATTGGCAACCAGGCATTGTTCCAGGTAATATGAAAGACAAAGTGGGTGGCCAGAATAACTGATTCACATTAATATGTTTCTTCTAGAGTTGGAATTGATTTATCTCATTATCTGGTTAGTTCAGATGAACTGAAAAATGGCACAGTCTCAACAACTCTGAGCAGTTATATACATACGCCTAATGTACTAAATTGAGTGCTGCGGATAATAATTTCACTGAGAATAAAACAAAGTCATTTTGAGCAAAGAGAGATCATTTACTTCCAACCACATCTCACAGAAGAAACCATAACATCAGAGGCAGAGCTGTATTGAGGCTTTGGAAATACAAAATTTGAGCTTAATTCTTTGGTTGTGCTTTTGCATAACTTTAAAATGGTAAGGTCCTTATTTACCTCTAATTTTTTTTCTCCAGTAAGATGAGGATTAAAAATAATCATTACTTAAGAAGACTGAATAAGATGTAAAGAGAGTGAGATTTTAATACCTGATTCCTAACATATACTGAAGGTCAAATAATGTCATCAGTCATTGACTTTGTGTCTTTGATACTCTGTGTGAGTCACTGTGCCATATGACTTGCATCTCCTAACTCTAAAAGCTTTCTTTCTCTCTCTCTGTCTCTGTCTCTGTCTCTGTCTCTCTCTCCATCTCTCCCTCTCTCTCTCTCTCCTAATAGGGATGCTAGAGCTAACATTTTAAAAACCACAGTTTGGCTTCTCCAGGTGGCTCCTGCTAAGGTAGGCCATTAGGAGGAGACTCCAAGACTACGGAAAGAGAGGGGTATGCCGCCTCTGCTTCATTTTCTGTTTGCTTCTGGATGGTTTTCTCTTTGTTTGAAGTTCCATTATGCATTATCCCAGCAAAACTTCTCCCTTCAGGCTTTTAAGGCAGTAGCTGATTGCAGTACAGTTTTCCCAATGGTTCTTTCAACTGTGTCTTTAGACTGTCACCACCAATCAGTTGGTTTGAAAAGTCTGGTCCCAAGTTCTTCGGGACCCCTCCTTGGGCCTCAGAAATGCCATCACCAACCGAGAAGCACCTTTGTCTTAGATGTCTGAGTTTCAGATTTGTAGGACTTCCCTTTTTTAAGCTTCTAATTATTACTATTTTCAGTCTCTTACTCTTTTCTCATGCATACAACTGGTTTGAGAATTTTCTGTCTCATGACATAGAGTTACCCCATGAACAACTATGTACTCAGTTAACAATTCTTTATATTGTCTCTTCAAATAACTGACTGGCCCAGTGACAGTTTATTTAATCGCTGGAGCAGTCTAGAAAGGTCTTGTGTTTTGAGTTAAAGCTTTCTCTTAGTCACCTACCACACACAAGACCCTTTTGAATCATATGGAACATTTTTTTTTCCTGGAGACCACTAGTTTGATCCATATTGTCTTGTCTCACAACAGGTTATGGGTTTCGTTGTACTTCTGAGGTGCACCAAAGAAGGAGAAATGAGGTAGCTAAGGCCACTACAGGAAACAGTGTGAAAACATCAACAGAAGTCAATGATTGACTCCCTGTTCAACACAAGCCCACCACGAAGGATCACCATTCTGAAACTTATCTGTAAAACTTTAATAAGATGAAGAAGCTAGTCTGGTGTAGCATTCTTCATCTTTCCCCTAAAATTTCAAGTAAGGTGAAAATATGAATGTTCACCACTCTAAAAACTTCTGCTTATAATCTATTACTATTTTTTTGAGATAGAATCTCACTTTGTAGATCAGGCTGGCCCTAAGTTCACTATGTGTCCACAGCAAGCCTCCTGCCTCTGGCTCCCAAGTGCTGACATTACAGGTGTGAGCCACCACACCTGGCTCTATTACTAGAATGGAAGGATAGTACACAAATTACAAGTCAGTGGAACTAGAATAAAGAAAATGTAAATTGATTCTATCTTTAAAAGGATAATGCATAATATTTCTTCACTAGTGTAAACCAAGCAATTCTTAATAATTTTTATGAATTATTTCACTTAATTCTCCTAAAAACACAGAGATATAGATTCTAATATTCCTGTCATATAAATGAGAAAGCTAAAGCTAAAATTTAAGTCCATTTAAGGTTAAGTAATCTATTCTATTACCTTGATATGGTAATTGACAAAGATGGGATTCACCCAGATAAACCGGACCCTCCAGCCCTTGCTTCCTCTAATGATAATCATTCCTTGTTTTCTATCATTTAATCTACATGGGAATCACCAGGGCCACTCCGCTGAGGGGTCCTGCTTCACTGAAGCAGCCGGAGTGATCATTTGATCACTTTCTTCTTCTGGTTCCCATTTATTTCTAAATAAATTGATAGAAACTGCATCTCACACAGCATTTGTATCCAACAGAGGTTTAATTCCCTCTGGAAAACCACCATAGGAGAGAGCTGATGATATATTTTTTTTCCTGTATCCATGGAAACTGAGAACTGTTTAACAAGTTTCTAATACATTACATGGGTTCAGATCACAGATTTTCAACTAGGTAGGCATATCAGAAATAATGGGGAACTTTTTTTTTTACATACTCAAGTTTATATTCTGAGATTTAGAGCTAAGAGGTCCTGAATAGAGTCCAGGTATGTATTCTGAAAACAAAAACAAAAATAAAAAAACCCCCACAAAAACTGGTTAAGTTGAGTAACTACTTAAGGATCATCCAGGAGGTGTAGATGCCAGTCTGGTTCATGGGATCACACCATGTGCCTGATGACTGGTAAAGAGTAGAATTTGGTTTAAGCAGTAAACACAGCAACTTTGCATCCTCCAGCACTTGGTAGATGGCCATTTAACTAGCACATAAGTGAATTCACAATTTATGTAACGTTTGCTGGAAAACAGATATCTATGGACAGATATTTTACTGCTCTAGAGTAAGAACTCTGTCCCACTGCCCAATTACAAAACATAAATAAAACAGCAGGAGTCTTTTATCAGTGTTACAGAACAAGGCAAAGAAAAGAGTCATATTATGAAAATAAATTACTCGAGAAGATGAAAGAAAATTAAAAATGAAATCCCTAGAATTTAAAACCAATTAGGAAAATTTGAAATTTATGAAACATAAAAATTCACAAAAAGTAAACACATTGAGATATATAATAATAGAATGGAGTGAAAAGGGATGTGTTGTATGGAAAGAAAGAGAAAATAAAAATCCAATGAGAATTTTCAAATTATACTTTGGAAGCACAAAAAAGCATATTGATAAACACTGAATTAATGAAATTGGAGACAAAGTCTAGAAAATCTTCCAGGATATAGTATATAAAAATCAAGAATTCCAGATAATGAGTGTGATGATGGATTGTGCTTTCTCTCAGTACTCATTTCCTGTTTTATGCCTATAGTCCCAGGTAATTACTATATGAACAATGTTTTCTCTATCGAGATTTTCCTGGTTTGGATATAGTTAGTTACGTAGGTGTGGTGGCCAAAAAAGAAACAGCAACCTAGGAATTATAGTGTATCTAAGAGAAAAACCATAGTGACAAAAACTGAAGCACCCATTCAAAGACATCTCTGAAGAAAAATTTGTAGAATTTAAGTTTCAATTTGATAGAGTTCTTGACAGAGCCCATACAAATCAGCTACACCTAGACATATCTGGTGAAATGTTTTTGTGAAAAAAGTGTGCCAAGCATTCAGGAAGAAAGAAAATTTAAAAAGAAACTACCAGAAAAATAAGTGTGAAGACCATGTCTTCTCATTTCTGCTCCATTACATGCCCCAAATGCAAAGTGATATCTAACTGAGTTTGTTTAGGAAAGAAGTTTACTTTCTCCATCTGTCCTTTTATTTTTAAGAAAAGTAATGGACATGCTGAGATGCTTAAGAATGCAGAAAATATGCGTGGAACCTACATTAAAAAGAATCCTTGGAAATACTCTGATTAATTAGTGTTTATTTTTCTCTTCCAGGAATCTATGTTGAGGATATGACATACAAAGTGGACAGAAACTCTGTGAAAAAAGACTTTTATTGTGGGATATTTTAAGCAAAAAATTGTAAAAACTTAAATGTTAACAATCCAGGCATGTCTGATAGTCTGGCTTACCATGTAGTTAATGAAATAATGGCCAGAATGAGTTTCCTGTTATGTGAGGGAAACACTAGCAATGCCATATAAAATGGAAGGAGATGCATAAAAATTCTCTATGTTTTAAGGAGAGAAATATATATACAAATGATGCAAGAGAATGCCTCAACAAGTTAAGGTGATTGCTTGTGGAGAGTAGGATTTAAAAGAGGTTCTTGAGCTTTTCCATTTTGTAATCAGAAAATAGCAACAAAATCGGTAGAGGAATATGATTCAATTAGAATTCTATTCAATTATAATTCTCTCTGTGGAGAATTATAAAAATTTCATGGTCCAATGAAACAAGCAAGCCTGTATATAAACTTGATTATATATTAAAATTTCCTTGAGACTATAATGTTAAGTGAAGTAAATCAGACATAGAAGCTTAAATATCACATCTTACATGAATCTAAATTATAAATAAAGAGCAAAATAAAAGACAGTGATAGGAATTAGAGAGATCTTTCTCACATGGTAAGGAGATCAAAGAGAAAAGTGAGGGAAATGAGAGAGAGATGGGAAAGTACATGAAAGGAAGAATTAAGATAGTTTTACATGCACCAACGCCATACAAGGCATGTAAACATTATTACTGTGAACATACTAATGAAATCATTCATTCATACATACATTCATTCTTCTCTTAAAGTTCATTGATTCCTGGGCTTCATTCCTTACACAAATTTTGGAATAATTGCTATATACAAGGTTTACAATAAGCCCTTGGGTAATTATGGGAAGTAAGAGCAAATACCAAACTAAGAGAGATGAAAAAAATATATTTAGGAAGACAAAACTTGGGAGGAAATTTATGTCGAGGTAATGAAATTATTAGTCTTTGAAACTGTGAACATATTTTTAAACATAAAGTCTACACTGATTTTATGTATAAAAAAACAAGTCAAGGTATAACGGAGCATGACAAAATGAAGACAACCCTCTGAGAGTACTCTGACTCTGCATATTATCTGCTTTTTCAGAATTGTCCCTAAGAATCTTCAGAACCAGTTGTTTAGCTGTTTTCTTTGCACAGGACATGGAAGCACAGAACAGCAGAGGAAGGACACTCAGTGACGGGCGGCCAGGCCCTTCCTGTATTTTAAAGTGACATTTCTTGCATGCTGCCATCACTGCCCTGTTAACCACCACATTGCAGAAATGTTAACATCAGTTTCTTTAAAAATATACACCTATGATCTGGGATTTTGCTTAGTGGTCATGGCATCTGCCTCGCAAGTACAAGGTCCTGAGTTTTGATCTCTATTACAAAAAAAAAAAAAAAAAAAAAAAAAATCAAAAACCAAACCAAAACAAAAATGTGAAGCAAACAAAAAAAGCCCCATATACATATGAAAATCAAGGAGTCTGTCAGCTTTTTTCCCTGAACTCATTTTTCTTTTAGTGCTTGTTTAGTTTCAGTGTGAGGAAATAGAGACCTCAGGAAAGGGAAACACACAAAGCAGCATTTATCTGTTTTATTTTATTTTTTGCAGTGTTCAGATCAGACCCTGGCCTTGCACATGTTAGGCAAATGCTCCGCTACTTAGCTATGCTCTGCCACCCACTGTATTTTATAATTACCTGTATACTATATCAAATGATTTTGTTAATCCATTTGATATGAACTATTCTATTTAATCAATATCTCACACATTATTTAATCAATACCTCGAACGCTGAGTTGTTACCATTATCTTGTTATCTCTATTTTATGAGTAGTGCTTCTAAAATTCATTTATGGGCACCCATGGAATCAATTCATTATCTTGTATGTAATTATTCATTATGCATTTTAAAGATGCATTATCTTTTAGTGCCTTTCTCCTCTTTTGTTCTCTTGCTTCCAAGTGAGAGTGTCCACTTGCTTTTCCAAATTGTTCATGGAACTGGTCACTGAATACAAGACCCTCATGCAAAGCCATATCCCCAGAAGAATTTAATTTTTCTTTTTTTGAGACAAAGTCTCATGAAGTCACTGAGGTGCTTGCATCAACTTGGATTTGTGCCCCTCCTGTCTCATCCTACAGAGTACTGGGACTGGAGGTATGCACCAGCCTGCCTGGCCCTCCCTCTTACCGTGTGTACTTATTCTAGTTCCTTCTCCTGTGCTGCACAAATACAGTGTGTGTTAGAGTTAGAGGCCGATGTCATCTCTGTGTGCTTACCAGACACTGAAGCATTTCTGGTTAATACTTGTCTGCTTCAAATGCCTTGACATTTCTCAGAACAGAAGCACTGAACTGGTGACCCTCGGGCACTAGCAGGCCTTTAATTTGTTTTTGAAAAGTGAGTGAGTTGTCAACATTTAAGGAGATTTTTACATTTAAGAAAATACAGCCTGGTTTCTTTCAAAAAGTCAGACTCTCTGGCACGACGCCCTCAGAGTAACAGCTGCTGGAGCTGAACGGTGGCTGACTGCAGTGTAGAAAGGTCAGGCACTCTTCTGTTACCTACAGTTTGGTGAGTCCCTGCTGAACTGCTTGGGACTGTTTTTCCCATTTCCATTACCTTCTTGGCTGTGATAAGGTATCAGAATTTGAGACCTCTGCCCTGGGTCATTAGCTCTCAAACTGGACTGTGCAGATAGAAATCACCTGGGGGAGTTTCATTTTAAAAATGCAGATGTGAGACCTTAGTATATGATTAAATGGAACTCAGTGAGTTCAACAGTCTCCATTTAAAAAATGAGCGAATATAAATTTGTTGCAGATGATCCTGTCCCATTTTCCAAACTACATCAGAGGACTCTTAGGAATACAGGGCCCCAAAGAATGATATTCGGAGCCATCTGTGCATATAGAAACTTGTGAAGCTGCTTGTGTGTGTGCTTGGAAGACAGTTTTCTGTTCTCCAACTTCAGGAATTCTGGTGTGATGAGCTTGGAACCTGTAATTGAAAGGTTGTTCAGGTACCACAAACACACAGGGGGACACCACTCTTAGGAGCCAGGACCTACAGACAGATTCTCAGTGACACCGAGCAGAAAGTACAATGCCAGGCCATAAAGAGAATGCACTGTTCTCAGCCCAACCTGAAGTTCTGTCTGATTTCTTGATATTTTTATTTGACAAAAACTGATAGGATGAAATAGCATTCTAGGCTTTTTTGCCCCACTAATAAGTATTTCCAGTAACTTCACTTTGTTAATCAGTTTTGACTTTCTCTAATTTTGAAAGTCAAGAATATTTGGTGACACTGTATATTACTGTATATTGAAACTGGCTGATGGTAGGGAATGAAGGTTGGGGAAATCAGTGGCTCAAAGACACAAGAACAATGCCACTTTCCTGTCATTTGTGACCTACAGGAAATTAAAAAGTGATTTGGGGCCAATGAAGGCAGTATGAAGAGTTTAACAGGGTAGTAGAAATAGGTTTTCTATTTACTATAAAACTGATTTCTCCAAGGCCTTACTTTCCTAGATTAGTTGTTCTTCATACACTAAATTCTGGGTGATCTTGAACTCTGGCCACCAGTAAGAGGCTTGTAAGGTAATATACATGCTTACTTTCACATCATTTCACCTGGAGAGGTGGTGAGATTTCCAGTGTTGCTCTCTTTTCCATGTTCCAAAAGATGGAAGTGATAAGATATACAGTTTAATCAATATTCATTGAGCATCTGTTGTGAGCCACATATTCTGGGAACAGCTTAGCGTTTGGCCACAGAGCTTTTCTCTTTTTTTAGGTTTTTTGAGACAGGGTCTTGCTTTGTGGTTCAGGCTGGCCCTGAGCTCAGCCTCCAACTCACATCACAGCAATCCTTCTGCCTCTGCCTCCCGAGTGCTGGGATTACAGGCATGAGCCACCACGCCTGGCAATGTGGTATGTGGTACTGGTTGCTGCTGGGCATCAGTCTCCATGCCCAAAATTGTATGTGGTTACCGGGGAATCGAACCCGGTCCTTGTGCTTGCAAGACAGCTGCTGGAACCACTGAGCTAACTCCTGGCTCTCAAAGAGCTTTTCTTACATGTTAACAAATAATAACGTTATGGGATCTGGAAAAAGGAATGTACAGACCGAAGGTGAAAGAGCAAAATCTGTAGGGCCAGCTCCATGTGCCAAGATGTGGGGCAGTGTGGCTTATTTAGGCCTTGCTGAGAACAAAGCACAGAAGAATTGAGGGTTAGTATCAAGAAGAAATGAGCAGAAGAGTTAATCAAGGATCAGGTAGAAAGTGTCTAGAATGCCACTGTTAGCTGCTTAGAATTCATCCCGTAGGTCAGCGTTTGGCACAGTGTAGACGGTTCATAGGATGATTTTAGGTTGTTCAGGGACTTGACATTAAATAACACTGAATCACATAGTGAGAAACTTAATCCCTTTTCAATTAGCATTTAACCCGACTGTTTAGTCAAGGAGAAAGCCTCCGTTTGGTATCAGTCTGTTTCTAATACTTCCCTAGCTCTTGGAAATTTCCTCTTTAAAAAAAGAGTCAAGTTTAAACCTCTGGCAGGCAATGATGCTTAGCTAGAGCTCTTGTTTGCACTGGGCATTCATTTTTATAGCTTCTGTATATTTATGGTAGTAGATATTACTGGATTTTTATCAATATTGTGATGAAAGCATTACAATTAAATTTATTTAAAATAGTAATTTAATTTTAAAACAATATCAATAGGTGATGCAGAAATATAGGTACAGCAAGGCAACACATGAGTGTCTGAAATACGGGGCATGTTGCTGTCATTTTAGAAAAGCTTTGAAAGAGTGGGAGGAGGCCAGTGACCCAGGCTTTCATCCAATAGCATTATAGAGAGTAGATTCAAGGGGCCCAGGGTGGAGGCAAAGGAGCTGGTGAGGAGGCCACCGAAATACTGTAGACACAGAGGGTGTGGCCATGGCTAGTTGTGCTGATTCGTTCCCTATGTGCTGCTACTCTTTAATTCTGCACAGGACATCTTAGTGGCTCAGTAGACCTGTGTTTAGCTATAAATCCTGAAGGAGTCCTGAAAGCTTAAGAAGAAAAAGGCTTTGAGAGGTTTCTCCTTTATCAGTGTTAAAGGTGGACTTGGATGAGGGCCAGAAGGAGATTTTATCATGTCTAGGATCTTAATCTACTGATAGTATTGCTCATGAATGAATACAATCTTGAAACTTAGCTAATGTATTTTATAGCTATAAACTGGGCATCCCAGCTTTCTTTGGATTTCCCTAGTGTCTTGCATTTTAATCTGCATCTTGCATGTAATCTATGTGTCTTGTCAACCCTCCAGACTCCTCTTATCTCCATTAGCCCTAAGGTGAGAAGCTGAATTCCCTGGGTTTCACTCCCTGACTATGGGAGCATCTTAGCAAATTTTAAACGTTTTGTTGGGAAGGTGTGAGACTCTGCTGTCCTCTATCCCCTTTCCAGCTGCTGCCAACCAGGTAGAACATATTGTGCAACCACTCATCCTTGGCGGAAGGATGGAACATAGTGGGCTGCTCTGTTTGCCAAATTCGTACCAAGGGAGCCATGTCTTGGCTTTCCAAACTAGAACTTATGGGTGAATTGAAAAAGATGTTTAATAATGCCTCTCATCTCACCCTTCTCTTTTATTTTGTAACTCAAAATTTAATCCCAAAGATTCTCACCAAACATATTACAAATGATAGCTAGCATGAAAAAAAAAAAAATGTTTCACAGTAATGCCAAAGATCAGTTCTACAATGTCTTCTTCAATGGCAGGACAATGGTATGTTTGAAATCTCAATTTTCCAAATAAATAATGTTAGAAATGGCTGAGTATTTATATAGAGTATCACATAAGGAACCTGTGACCCGAGCCAAGGTAAACTTTCTTGAAATTTATCAGATTCTACACCAACTAGGCAACCTCTGCCCAGAATAAAGACTAGCTCTATTTTTCATTGTCTCACATACAGCCTTGACATGCCCACAGCTGCTTTTGGTTCTCACAGCTGATCTAGGTCAAATGCAGGAAATAGAAGATCAATTTGCAAAAGAAGTGGTATAGAGGAATTAACTTCATTTGACTTGAGTATGCTCAGAAAATTCAACTTTTCTTTGAAACTTTGTGAGCTTGGTGCACTTTTAAAACACATTAGCTGTTCACATTTGTCTGTCTCTTTGAACAGTGGCACAGAATGATACTGATTTCTATGGTTTGAAATGGGTCATATGAGATGTGTAATACATTTCCATGTTTTCTTAAACTTCTCATCTGCTTTTAAATGTGAATTCCCAAAGTTTTTATCTGTACATTACCTATCTGTCACATATCAATTCCTTGAAATTAGTTTTAGAGGCATGCCCCAAATAATGAGTGATTATTTACAAACCACAATGGAGGAAATTGGAATTTTACAGAAGATTATGAACTGTAACTTGAAGAAAAGTGTCTGGTTCTCTTCAGCCTCCACATTCCCTAAGTCTCAAGCTGAAAGTCTTTTACAGATACTATTTAGTGCTCACAGAATTATTAAAAGCAGAGTTCTGCAATATTATAGGTTAAATAGGTTTTTGCTTCCTAGCTTGAGGTCTTAACAGTCATAGATAACATTGTTTAAATAGAAAAATCAATCTAAATTAGACCATGATTCATCCGCAAACTGAGACACATTGGACTATATAGTCTTGATCTTATATAGATATATAAAAGAATGATTTTTAATATCATGATTTACATTTATTGATTTAAAAAAATTATATCACATTTCAATTCTCAGAGCTCATTTGCTTTCTGGGTCCTATATCTAAACTGAATGCCATACATCAGAAATAATTTATTATAATTTGTGGAAGGTCTTGAAGATCAATTCTATATATTTGTTGGTGATTGTTGATCTTTGTTTCTTCTGCTTTGGGGAAGACATGTCAGAAATTTGGCATGTCAAGTGGTGTGTAGAATGAGTTTTTTTGATTTACAAACACTCAGAAAACCTGGAGAATCCAGGTTTTATTCTTTTCCAGGATTGGTTTTATTCTGTTCCTAGTGGTATTCCACACTCCAGTTTTATGAAGTACTGTTTAAGTGAGCAGCTGCTGGTAAGCATTGGGGAAGAAAGTGAATATCACAGAGTAAAATGATTTTGTAGTTTGGAGTAAAGTGGCTCAAAACTCAAGGTGTTATACTCAATAAATGTATTATGTTTGGAGGGATGGGTGATAAGTGAAAGTGCTTTAGGAATATTTATATAGCATCATTGTACAGTACGGTTGGTGGAAAGACATTAGAAGTTTAGAGGCTGAAGAATTCTGATGAAAAGATTTGAGAAGAAAGTAGGGAGAGGGACTGGGGATATAGCTCAGTTGCACTGCAACTGCCTCACAAGGCCTGGGTTCAGTCCTCAAGCCCCCAACCTCTTCCCCAAAAGAGAAAATAGGAGGAAAAAATGAGACTGCAAGAACATGTTGAGGAGAGAACTGGATGAGAAAAAAAGAGGGAGAAGTCAAAGATATGAAAAGTTTCAGTATGGCTGGTGAGGGTCTCCTTCTAAGGAGATCTTCAAGTATTTTGTATTTAAGGTAAGAATCAGAACTCTAGTTGGAAATTCTAATTCGGGTCCCCTGGTGGGAACTAGTGTATGTAGGCTGAGAAAGTCAGATGTCTGAAGAATGTGGACAGAGAGATAGACAAGAGAAATGTAGTTGGAGGGTTTCAAAAGTTGTACAGAGCTCAGACAGTTCTAACACAAGAATCATATTCATCACAGCAGAATTACAACAAGTCAGTGGAAGGTGCTGGCATGTAGAGGAGGGCACCCATGAAGGGAGAGGCAGAGAGAAAGCCAAGGGAGCTCAGAGGCAGGAAACAACTTTCAAGTGACCTTTGACGGTGTGGTCCCGCTGTATTCCCCCCATTGCTGCCCTTGTCATTGCCCTGCAGGATTTGGCTGCAAATTCTCCTGCTTTTGAGATTTGTGAAATTGCAAAGCTTTTGGTAGCATTCCCTAGTAGAGCTTTCTATGAAAATGGAAAAGGTCAACAGAATGGACATGACTTATGTGTGTCCACTGAACACTTGAAATATGGTTTATACACTCATGGAAATGACTTTTATAATTTTAACTGCACCGAAACATCCATGTTTGACCCGTGGCTCTCCTATTGGGCAGCACAGCACTGTAAATATTAACTCAAAAGGTGAAAGATAAAAAGCACAATCAGTAAAGAATAGTGAACAAGCAGAAAAACAGGGTAAATGAAGTCATAGAACACAGACAAGGGTATTCTACAGAGAGAAGATTTATAGAGTATTAAGGGAGTCTAGTCTGGTAAAGTACCATTAGCTATAATGGAACAAACCCCTGATTTTAAACAACAATGGTTGAGTACTAAAAAAAACCCATGAAATAATCCATTCAAAGGAAAACTATGCAGCCATTAAAAATAATTGTAAAATTATAATGCCATGGTAAGATGTGTGTATTGTATCAGTTAAACAAGAAAATTCATAAAATAACATGACCCCAGCATTTTAACACAGGTACCTATCTAGATTTTGAGTTGTGACTTTGTGGGTAATTTTTATTCATTTATTTCTTTTACATTTTGTTAACTTTCAGAATTGTCCATAAGAAATATCTTTCACAACTAGAAATAAATGATACGCTTAACAAAAAATGAATGCATCTTTCCATGTTGCATTAAGACCCAGCATGAGAAAATGCAGCTACTACAAATACCATTATACATTTCTGAAGTTAGTTAGAACTAACTTTAGAACTTCATATTTTTCTCCCAATCTTCTGGTCACACATTTTGAGGTACATCACTTTATGATTTATAATTGCAGGACACCCGTGGCCTTCGACCCTCTGCTCAGTAGAAGGCCAAGGTGGCCTCTTCTTTGATTGATTAATGCAGATTTCTTACAGTCTAGATCAGGACAGAAACTCACAGTGGTTGAGAATCTTTTCTTGTTGAAGGATTGGATGTCGCCATTTCAATTTATAGCTGTATTGTAGAGACCACTAGATGGCTCTCTGTGCCCATGATCAAGGGAAATGCCAGCTTCATGCAGGTGTGGGTTTATCACTCCTCTTTAGGTACATCTTCAACAGTTTCTTTATGTAACTCAATGTGTGATGAGACATAACTCTTCCTATTGCATAATGACTTCTCTCTGTGTGGGGATCTGTACACATGCCTGCTCCTCTTACAGCCACAATATGTAAAAGCCTTTTGTGGCTGTTGTTTAATAGGGGCCCCGCTTAAGAACCTCTCTTTGAAACAGAACAAATACTAAGCTAGGTTGCGATTCTACTAGATAAAGACATGCTTGTCAATAAACTTTGTTCCTGGGGACGAACAGTCTAAAATTTAAGCTACAGAGTAGAAATTCAATTTTTGCTTGATTTTTATTTGAAACTTTCAATATTAAAAGAAAACCACTTCCAGGTTGTATGTAGATTGTGCAGGCATCAGAGTGTTTTGTACAGCACTGGTACCACTGGTATCTTTCAGAGTCATGAAAATACTAAGATAGACTACAAACACATAGGAAAACTGACACCTAATGTAGAAACATTATCAACTAAAGATGTCCAAGCTTTGATAGTCATCCCAACTATGAGTGTTTAGAAAAAAATGGACTTGCCTGTATTTCTCCTCATTTTTTTAAGCTCAATTAGAATGACAGTAGGAGTTTCTCTTATTGGCAGAATAAAATGCATAAGATATCGCTCAAGGTCATCTTTGGACAGAGGTAGGTGGCAAGTGCATGTGCATTACTTTTGTAAGAAGAAGTGATTGCCTTTGTAGATTCTCTCAAATCTGTGTGTATCAGTCTTGATAGAGTAATT
>PVIR01016693.1:0-36184 GCA_004026965.1 Petromus typicus | reverse complement strand
ACACGTGGGTCTCTGAGGAATGCTTGAAATCCAAACTACAGCATGTAAGTTCAAATCAAATCTGAATAATCATCTGGTGGATATATGAATAGCAAGTTCAAGTAGGAAATGGAGAGTTACATGAAAATAAGAGATCTAAGCACTGCTAGTGAACAGCGTGCACGTGTCAAGTAATTATGCCTTCCATAATTAGCTATGCCATCCATGGTTCCCGCACCCCGGAAGACGAGATCCACTGGGATGGAGCCTCACCGTTCTGCCTCCTCGCTGGATGCCAGGCCTCACCACCCGCAGACGCTCAGTATGTGCTGCTGAGCAAACGCTGCCATCAACAATGTGACACAGCTTGGTCTGTGCGGTCAGTGATGTAAACAAGACTCACTAAGATTTCACAACTGGTCAAAGTTTCTAGTCTCGACTTCAGTGCCCTGTGCTTTTTACATCTTTGAATTGTCCAGGAAGAAAGAAAAGCAAAGATCAAACAATAGGAACCTTACCTCGTGTTCTCAATTCGAAACATTCCTCTGCCCTCACTTGTTGCCATGGTTTCTTTAGCTATCTGCATAGCTATCGAGCTAAAAATAGGTAACATTTTCAAGTGAATTACAGTTAGATGTGATGTGTGTATGCTTTCGCTTATGTTTCTTTACTACTATCCATTTTGTCACGCAACAGTGAGAATTAAAATAAGTACAAGATTATATTCGGAAATACATATGCCAAATTAGCAATGTTGAACTCATACAGCCCTGTCATGTAGAGCACAGTGAGCAGACAGTAATGTCTGCATTTAGATTTGGTGCAGGAAAAACATTTGATGTTTACAATATTGTTCTACTTCGGGGAGAAATAGATGATAACAAGGTATCTATATTTTTTATACTTTTTATTATTCTTTCATTCAGTATGGAAGTTTAATCCAGTGGCTGAAAACCTTCAAATCAAGTAACATAATAATAGGGTAGTGCACACAAATAAGGAAATATAATTTCTCCCTGGGTTCCTGGAGATTCTCTTTGTCTAAGATCAAAATTGTAGTTTAACTCATACAACCTTATATATAGAAAGCAACAAAATCACAAGCTCCAACTTGCCACTTTGTATGCATGGAAAGTTGAGGTCCAAAGAACGTTAGTAATGTGCATTGCAGAGCACATCAAGGACCAGGTGGAGGACTTATTAATTTAACTGAGAGAAAGAGAGAGGGAAAGAGAGACAGAGAAAGAGAAAGGGGCTCAAACATATCAATTCCCCACAAAGCACAACCCATGGCTAAATGAATGTTTAGAAATCAAGTTTTCACAGTAAGCCAACTCAGAGACACCAGTAGAAGTAAGAATAAAATCTCAACAACTAAAAGATACATATTGACATTTTGATACATTTGATATTCTTAGATAGTTGACTTTTACATTTGATCATAGCTTTTCTGTTTTGAAAAATGCTATCTCTATTAGTGAATAATATATCTTTCTCCTCTTTGTGATTGAGCAGAATAATTATCTTGCTCGCTCTCTCTGTCTCTGTCTCACACACACACAAGATATAAAGCAGAGATATTAATTTTTAATAACAAATATGAGCCTAAAGTTTCAGTTCTTTGCATACAATCCACCTGACTAACTAGTATTTAATAGAGTTCAGGAAAATGAAGCAAATCAAAGTAAAGCATTTTTAATTAGTGTTTTAACAATGTGATTAATGAGGCCTTTTTAACGAAAAATGCTTGTACCATAAATGAAAGCCTCATTATTTCTAAAAGCTGTTTTCGTCTACTTAATGACTTCTTCTAATAGCCTGAAAATTGAACAACAACATATGAAACCTATTAGTCTGAACATTTTCACAGGGAGCAAAATTTAATGTAGAGCTGCAAGCCATTGATCAGCTAATCTGAAAGTAATAAACAGTGCGCCGGGATTCTGTTGAAATGGCGTGCACCTTGCGCTCTGTGCAGAGGAATTTTACTTGCATAACAAAGTAACCTACACGATAATAAAAAGCACTTTACAGAGGAGGCTAAATTACCCCTTTAACAAACCTCACTGGTTACATCCACATACTTTTTGTATTTATTTGGGGCCATTTTGGTCTTACTTGACCTGTCCAAAAAATTTATTCCAGGAAAGGAGGCCAAATAAGTCTTGAAATATCTGATTGATTTATTAAAACTCAGCAGCTTAATGCAAAGATCTCTTAAAATTAAGTGGAAAAATGACCTTGTCAGTTGAGTACAGGAATTACAGAGCTGGCCACCGATAGGCCTGTGTGACTCGAGGCTCGGTGCTCCAGCAGTGTCCTTCGGCAGACGTGCCAGCCTCAGCCGGCCGGCTGTGCAGTGTCAATAACAGCCATACCCATCTCCTGGGTCACGTGGAAACAGGAGGGGTGTGGAGAGCGTTTAGTGCTTTTTGTTCACATTGCTCTAGTACCTGTCATGGCCATTGTGCTATATTACAGAACACGGGCCAACATCTTCAACCACTAGGTGTGGTCATCGCAGTAGAATGAGTTTAACCAGAAAGCACAGTACAAGTGCTCTTTTATTAAAATTTGAGTAACTTCCCCCATGGACTTTGTGCAAGTAAATTTCCAAAAGAGAATGTAAATATGAACTTGCCACTAGTTTACATAAGTGATCATAAATGATCCATGGACAGAGACCCGGCAGAGGTTCGTTTCTCATAGTTGCTGTGCTTGAAGATGGTGGGATGTTTGTTTAATTGGGGGAGGAGACTATATCTGACTGTCTTTTAACAGGTTCCCAAACCTGACTTTTCACTGGGCTTTGTCACCTTCTGTCTGAACCATAGGAGAAGCTCTGCTCCTTCCCGCCCACCGTCGACCCGTCATACAGATCACCAAGTGTGACCTGAACTGGCTCCGTCGACTGTGCCCCTCAGAGCTGTCCACAGCTTGCAGGGATGGCCTCGCTCATGTCTGGGTGCGCTCTCTCCCCACATCCACCCTCACGGTGCTCATCCCACACCTTCCCCTATCCAGAGGCTCCCATGACAGACTCCCAAGGATCCCAGCCACCCTCATCTCTAGCCTGACCACTCCAAGGATGTCAGAATCCCTCTCCTAGCTCCACTCCACTGTGGACCTGCGTCCTCCAGCAGACAGGAAGGGACCATCTCAAAAGTGAATCACATTTCCAAAAGCAGGATCCAGCCATGCCTCACAGGAGAACAACGATGTCCAAGCTCACTCGTTGTCAGGGAAAGGCACAGCACGGTCACCGTGAGCTGTCCCCTCTTCCAGTAAGACAGCCTGTCATCGAGAAGACTGTGGGTAACAGCTGTAAAGACACAGGAAACCTTGCACACTTCTGGTTTTTGACGCATATGAGATCTGGGATCGTGCGCATCACCATGGAGGAAATTTTAAAAGGTGGCTCTTCATGATCCAGCAGTCCTGCTACTGGGCATGATATTCTCCAATAAAGTGAAATGACCATGTCAGACACATCTGTGCCCCTATGTCCACCAGCACCATGCCAGGCATCCAGCTTAAGGGTCCATAAGAAAATGGTATCCATGCACATTGTGGAACACTACCCAGCTGCAGAAAGCATGTAGTCACGCTATCTATGGTAACACATGTGGAACTGGAGGTTATTGCATTGAAGAAAACAGAAGCTCACATCCTGTGACCTACTCAATTGTGCAATCAGAAAAAGCTGATCTTATAGAAGTTAACATAAAATAATTCTTCCTAGGGTATGGAAGGAGGAGGGGGAGGGAAGGGGGACTTCGATTCTTAGGAACTCATTTACAGTTAGGCTTAAGGAGTGCTATTATGGGCTGGGATGTAGCTCAAGGTTAGAACAGCTGCCCGGGAATATAAGAGGCCCTGGGTTTAATCCTCAGAACTACTAAAAAAGAAAAAAAGAAAAGAAAAAGAAGTTCTGATGTGCTATGGTACAGTTAAGTAACTACACAAGAAAATATAGTACCATGCACTGAAAAAACTAGAAGGGTCTTCAAAGTTCCTGCCATAAATATTTGAAGAAATATTTGTGTTTAACCCTATTTCAGTGTTACAGGATATGTACATGTATTGGAACATGTTACCCATGGATGCATACAACTTTTGTGAGCTGCTTAAAATTAATTTTTACAAAAGTCAAAGGAAGATGACAGCAGCCTCTGGTTTTTGAAAAGCCTTAATCTCTCACAAAAAAAGAAGCACAACAACCAAAGGTGGAGGGAGAGGCTCCGGGACTGCGTGTAGGGAAGAGCGAACGACGAGGTACGCCGAGGTCTCTCTCGAGAGTTCCAGGCTCAGCCGGGTGGGGCCGAGCCGCCCGGAGAGAGCAGCCCACTGAGTGGCAGCACTGTGAGAAGTAGCTGCGTAGAAGACAGGGCGAGGCACTGTGAGAGTCAAGGGGAAAGCACAGTAGGTAGCAACCCTGAAACTTAGGAATCTCCCGATAGTTTGGAAATTTGAAAGGCTTGTTGAGAACGGCTGCTTCACGGGCACGCAGGGGTCAGTGAAGGACAAGGGGGTCCCAGGGGACTCACCAGGCATGGACCTGGCTCTGCCTGCAAGCAAGGGAGGTCTCCAGGACACACTGGGGGAGACACCCACACAGACGGGCAAGCACACAACAACCAAAAAAAAAAAAAAAAAGTGAAGGGGGATTAATGAATGTAAAGTAGGAACTAAGGAATCGGAAAACCAAAACTTCAAAATAGCTAAGCAAAATCTGTTTCTCTGTGAAGTGTACACTTCAAACAGCCACGAGCATAACTGAACAAAAAAGGAACGCAACAAACACACAGTAAGAAGTTACAAGAAAACCAAAACCAATAAGAAAATGCACAAGATTATGATTTGCATTAGATTATGCAAGTAAATGTAGAACAAGTGAGCTGCTCTGTGTTCTGGGAAGTTCATGTTGAGGCCCTTCTGGGCTGCGTGGCGCGGCGTGTCTGTCGGCAGCTGCTGTGAGCCCTGCCCTCCGCTCACTTCCTCCTGTTCCTTCACTTCCCACCGGAACACAGCACCAGACATCTCTGGATTTCCGCCTTCAGAACCGCAGAGGAGGGGGCGGAGATAAAAAAGGATCCAAGATGTATCAAGCTAACTGCACGTCCTTACTCACCATCTGATGCGTGACATTTCCAAAGTTAGTTTCTAGTCTCATTGCAACAGGTCTCCTGCGTGTGGGGAATGTCATGCATAATGTGGACGATTGCACAGGACGATGGATCCACGGTGCCTGAACACCTCTCACTCTTCCTAACTGATCAGAGCTCACGTGCCTCTCTCCAGTCCTACAGGCCTCTGCCTCAGGTCCTGTTTCACTGATACGTGTTTGCAGCACACAGTGCTTGGGCTCGGCGCAGGGAGTGGGACGTGGCCAGGACACTTCTTCCATCCCCCCCGCCTCCATCCCCTGTCCTGTTTTCTGCTGTCCTTGAAGAGCTCAGTGGAGCTGTGTGAGGCTGTGGGTGTCTCTGTGGGCCTAAGTGACTTCATCTTGTGGATCAGACATCATTTTGTTCCTGTAACTGCAAAGGGCAAAGCAAGGTCAAACTGTCCCAGCCGAGTTCCAGTAAAAACGGTGAAAGACAGGAAAGCCCCAGCCGACAGGAAAGTATGGTTTTCACACAACTAGCCAGAGACATCGGGGTCTAGGACAGAGGAAGCTAGTTCAGCCAAGTTGCAAAACAAGCCAAGTCAAGCAAGGTTGCATCTGTAACCAGTGGTAGCAAAGAACTCACCGGAGAAGCTCATGTAACTGGCCTGCACTATAAAAGTAGCAAACCTGCCCCATTTCAGGGTCTCTGACTTTGCTCAGCAGACCCACCACATGCTGTGATAATAAAGTGCCTTCATACTTGCACATGAGTCTGGACTTCTTTCGGGGTGGAGATTTCTGGACCCAATATCTCTTCTTCCCTTGTTACAGTGCTTTACACATCCAGGAGGTTAGTCTTTTAATGACTACACACCCTACCGATGTCTGCAGTGACTGAGGGACCTTCCTCTTACCCTCACACGAAGGACTCACACGACACCGAGGTACTCAGCACATTTCCCCCGTCACCACCGGAGCAGGCTCTTCCTTCCATGCAGCCCGGCCGTTCGGGGACCGGTGTGACCCTCTAGTGTCACTTCACACCCTGCAGACTCCGTCCCACCTCCGTATCTTCTTCTTTAAATGTTCTCAACATTTCTTGTGTTTGTTCTCCTTTCTACAAACTTCCGTAAAAACTTATTTCAAGTAAAAACATCTGTCTGGTTTTCATTGGAATTTCATTGCATAATAGATTCACTTTAAGAAATGTGACATGTTTATATTAATGTTTTCATAAAAGCATTCTATGTATGAAATACACTTTTCCCCTCTATTCTATTAATGTAGTTAGTTATAGGCAGTAAACTTTCTAAGGTTAAAACTTCTTTAAATACTGTAATAAAACCTACTTGGTTATTGTCAGAACTTTTGCATGTATTTTAGGACTGGTCTTTTAATTCACTTTCTCATGTGATTATTATGTTCCACTTTTGAAATTATAGCCTTAAAAAATGGGAAAATTTCTTCTTTTTATTTTCTGTGATTATTTATATTATTACATGATTACATATTATTTCACATTTAGCCAATAGATCTTCAAAGTTTTTAAATATGAACTTATTTACAACTAATCTCTTCAGTTTTTATAGGTTCACTTCATTCCAGTATCGAGAATTTAAAACTTCTTAGAGAAGGATCTTTTTGTCAGATTTCAAATTTCGTACCTTACTATTGATATCTGAGTATTATCTCCTAATATAATTTTATTTTCACTCAAAATAATACTTGTTCATGCATTCTCTTTTTTATTGACTAAGTTTACTAGAGTTACTGTGTATTCAATTATACTTGAAAGCCATGGCTTTTAATTATATTGAGCCTTCCTAAAATTTTTTCAATCTTATTAATTTTGCTCTGTTCTTCATTTTTTTTCCATTTCTCTATTTTTTTTTTTTTTCCTGCAAGTCCCATTGGAAAGTACTGGACCACTTAGATGTCTCAACTTCTTTATATTTTCTATTATTTTGTACCTGAGCTCAATCAAAGAAAAACAGAATAACAAATGTTATACAGTAGTCAGGAAATTTTAAATGACATTATAACCAGGTGCAAGTAAATATAGAACAAATTTACCACACACACACACACACACACACACACACACACACACACTTAGGTAAAACTTTTGTATCACCAAGAAACAGTAAAGAAATCAGCCATAAAATAAAAAATGACCTTTTTAGAGAACATTTTCATGCATTAAATACAATCCATCTGGGCGGTGGAACAGATGAATGCTTCTTTGTTTAAAAAAGTAAAAGATTCCTTAAGGTTTTCCTTTAGCTTGATAAAAAGAATCTTAATACTGCAATGGTTGAGCATGTCATGGACGATTATTTTTTAAATAATGAATATTTTAAGCTTTACAGATAGATTTCCAACTAGATGTATGACCTGTTCTCATCCTTGGATACACATCCTGAAATTCAGAGAAAAAACAAGAACACATTTCAAGAACCTATTTCGTTCACTTTCAGGGCACTACAAGTGGAGGCACTGGCAGGCTGCGCAGCGTGCCCTCTAGATTTCCGCCTGGGTGTGCGATTCACGTCACGGTCACATCTTCCGTCCTCTGCCCGGAGCTTCTCGCGAGACCAGACTCTGCGGCAGGGCGGTGGGGTGTGCTCCCAGGAGTAACCCCTGAGAAGAGGACTGGACCTTTGACCTTCCGACCCGGAAATAACAAAAGCAGAAATATCCCTCTGATGAAAAGAACTGAAATCATGAGTGCCTGAACTGTAGGTAGAAGGAGACACAGTCGATCAGAAGAAAGCCACGGGAGGAAATTTCAGTTCTGCTAAAATGTAGCAAAGGTCAAGGTATTTTATGTGGATAAATGACAGCTGTGAGGATTTTCCACTTCCTGGGGAACAGTCTCCAAATGAAAAGTTTTATACTCGGTGGTAAGAAATATGTTGCCAAGCTTTCCACCAGCTACTGAGAATTCTACTCTTCTGGAAAAAGAATGTGATGATAACTTAAAAAAGAAAAAGGAAACAAAGCTATGTATATAGGTGGTGGGGGAGTTGCAGGGTAGGTGGGAGAAGGGAAAAAATGAGAATCAAGTCATGTCATATTCTGGTACAGTCTCTCAGAGTTGAATGCGATGATGATGTGTATTCATAATGTACCAATAAAGACTTGAATAAAAAAAAAAGCAAGTATTTGCTGAGGCTCAATTGTTCAACTTCAAAAAATATTCCCATGCCAAACTGTTACATAGCTTTCCTCTTCCTTTGAGCTCAAGCAGAAATATCTTTCAATTTACAAAAAAGAAAGCTACACTTTCATATAGCAGGCCACAGTATTAATGTTTATAGAGTTCACGGGGAAGTAACTAGAACGATATATCTTTACCTTGTATGGTGTCAAGACTCTTCCAATTAAATGATCATGGTTCTCATCTTTGGCCCCTGGAAAATGACCCTGGCTTGGCTTGGGGCTCCACATCAAAACCTTGAACTTGCATTGAGTTGCCTTAGGACAGGCTTGCCACCACACAGGAAGAAGGAGGGGTGCACATCATTTGAGGTCAAGTTGCATGAAAAAGTTATCACTGATGAGCTATTTACCAAATCCAGACCCTTCCTGTCACTTACACTGCCATAGAATTACCATCTCCTGTGTCAATACATCTTGAAGGGACTGACTCCACCTTCCCTCGGACAGTGAAGGAACACAGGGGTTACTCAGAATCAAAGCTGCAGCCTGCTCTTCCCACGCCTTGCTTCCCAAACTTAAACAGAAGCAACATTTTCTGTGGGCAGAACTTTGTCTCTCTCGTTGACCTTGACTCCTGGTGAGCAAAACTCTGAATTGACCCTCCTGTGTCTTCCTGAGAGTTTTCACATATGGTGGGAGTGGACAAGACAGGAATCCCCTCCCAAAGTCTGGCTAAGCAGAGACAAAATCAGACTTCAGTGAGTTCTCTGCAAGGGAGAAAAGGTATCCAAGAAGGGGCCCTCTTACACTGCTCAATCACACTAATCCAAAAATTTAAAAGAAAGGAAAATTATGCCTGATTACCACATCCCTCAAATATGTAACAAATTGTATTTTGAAGTCCCCCTAAAGAATGTCATCTCTCCGGTGGACACAGACAAGCCTGTAAAATAGCTCTGGCATTTTAATTCTGGCGCATTCTAAAGTTGCAGATGACAGCTGTGCAGCCAGCGTCTAAAAGCCATCAGAAATCTCGGGCTGTACAGCGTTCACAGCTGGACCCATCAATCACAATGTTTTTGCTTGAATGGGATTCAGTACTTGACATATAATTAAACACTGAGCATCCTGGACTTTAGAACTTTAATAATAGAAGTTGAATTTGGAAGAAAACAAATACCTAAGCTTTTCCTCTTGCTTTAGCCTAAGATGAAGATTTTTCAAACCCTGCAGGATGGGGGGACAGTCAACAGTGCGCCGAGCCTTTATATCATGGATATTGGCTCTACGACCAGTAAACAAGATGAGAACATCAAGATGTTCATCTCCTCGCCTGTGAACGCTAAATGTTCAGTATGAACAGAGGCTCTTCCCTCACCCTAAACAGACTCCAAACACCTTGTCATAGGGAAAGAGGCCCAAGGGCCCCGAGCCTCAGGTAGGACAGACATCGGCCCCTGACTTCCACCACTATGGGCAATACGTTAGCTAAGATGCCTTGCATTGGAGGTACAGAACAGTCTGCCTGGAATGCCTCAAATTAGGACAACTTCAAAAACATATACAAGAATTTCAAAGGTGAGATGGCTGAGTTCAACACCATCTGGGCCTTAGTCTAAGCTGCCACGAGGTGGCCCCAGCTCTGCCTTCCTGCCCTCCAGTTTCCCTTTTAACACTTGCTCGCACTCTCCTTGTGCCATCTTTCACTGCAGTGACTCTAAGGAGATGACATCTCAATATGGGCTTACACAATCTGAAGGAGAAGAAGAAAGACAGCTAGACAGTGCAGAGTACCTGGGCTCTCAGGAAGAGAGACAGTTCAAATCCCAGCTGTGCTACCGGCATGCCCCCCACACCCCAGCCTTGTGTCTCAGGACCCTCAATTAAAGGAGGACAACTCCCAGGCTTACTGGAGCATTACTCAGGCTGAGAAGGAACGCACTGCGTGGAGTCAGCTGTATTATTTATGCTCAGCAAGGTCCACTATTGTTTCCATCTCAGAAAACCGAGCTAGGCACAGGGACCCACAAGTAATCCTCGGGAGAAATTATGCTTTGGGGAAACCAGAGACCCAGCACAGGGGGAGGGCAGGCAGCAGCCAGCAGGACCCCATGAACAGAAGAGACTATGATCAGAAATCAGGTCTGAGGGGAGCCGGTGGCCATGCCACTCTGGCCATTAAGTGGCAAATCAAATGCTACTGGAGGATTCCCTGGGGTGGAAGATATCACAGTCTCTAGAGATGAAGTTCAGGCTCTGAACTTCAGGCATTAGGTTCAGACATTCAGGCAAAAGGGAAAATCATTGGTGTGGGCTTTGTATGGTCAAGAAAATAGTTTGACTTTGATTGTATAAGAAAAGCCAAACCAGTGGAATGTCTGTGGTATCCTGCCTACTTCCTCTTTCAGCCTCCTTTCTGCATGTCAGGCTCTAAACTCTCTTTCCATGTGTCCCTTCCTCTTGGCCCCACACCCTGTGACAATCCGCCCTTCCTCTGGGGCCTCAGATACTTGTTCTCACTTCTTCATGGTTGTGATATGCATGGCACTGTTCCTCGGGAAGATGGAAATTCCACAGCAACACAGACCAGGCATCCTCAAATCGTGTCTTGCTCACAAGATACAAAGGTTTTTAAACAATGAAGTGAAGAGCTTTGCTTACAAACCGTTGCTCCATATGTTATAACAAAGCCCCTGGTGCTGTACCAACTAGTTCACTTAATAAATATTTGGCATTAAAAATGGAGGCCCAAGATAGCTTTATTAGGTTCAAGCCTTTTGCTCAAATTTGGGAGGAAATCCACAAAAGCCACAAAGTAATTAGAGCAGAGAAGAAAACATATATACTCCATATTCTGAATGGAATTCCTTACTGTTATCAATATATAGTCAAATTGTAAGATTTATATTTATGGTATGAATAAAGCCATATAATGATAGATTTAACATTAGAATAGTTTCAGAAGCATCAAGAATAATATGCAAAAAGAGTACCTCTTATTTAAACTCATACAAAGGAAGGCTCAGTATTTTCTATTCTGTAGACAAAACTACTTTTATGTGTATTATTCATATTTACGTATCAAGTATCTGATTTTGATGTTTGTGGCAGGCATCTTCTTTGATATAAGTTTTAATATAAATAAATATCAAAAAAAGGATGCACAGTTACTTTGGGGGGATCCTAAATGTTTTACAGTGTAACAAGTGAGAAAAAAATATCCTGTCTGTCTAATAAATAGGATCACATTCCACAGACAGCAAAAGTTGTCACTGTCCGTGGAAACTTACATTGAGCAGCAGTCTACAAATGAAACAGAAGTTAAAAATTGTCTTGTAAGTTCGGGGCTGGAAAAACATTTAAATGTCTGGCCAGCTCTAGCTCACATTGTGATATATAGTTCTCTGGGTAGAGCCTGTCAAACTGAGTTAATGTCAGTGAAAGAAAATGGAGGATAGACTTTCACATGGTCTATTTCAACTAAAAAGCAAAATACAGTTCAAAGAGCTTTTACCCACTGAGCTTTTCAAATAACCACTCAGTGGGATGGATATACTGCCTGCAAGGGAATGCTCAGAGGAAAACCTAAAAGAAGTCGGTATATTTATTTCATTGTGAAAATGAATCAGGGAGATAGCATCTGTCCTTTTGCATCAAAAGAGTAAACAGGTGCTGGCGATAATGCTGTCACCTCGCTCACAGGGCCACTTAACAGGTGCCGGGAATTTAAAGTAACTGCTTATAAGCGGCTTTCATCCAATCAGCTCTCTGCATTAGCCAACCAACCCGTGGTCTTTGTTCCCTGTCAGAACTATCCAATGAGGCCAGAGTCTCTGAAGGTCGCAACCGACCCCTTCTGCAAACATAGGTCAGGCCCAGTAGGATGAGGCCCCTTCACAGCACAGTGGGGCACCAGAGGAAGTCTAAATAATATCTTTGTAACATTTTCACTCTTTTGGACCTATGTCAAAGCCTGGACTTACTGTGGTGAAATGGAAATCTAAAACTTACACAGCAATGTTTTTAAATTCAACTTTATACATACTCTCTTTGTGTGTATTATTTTTTGGTAACCTTAAATAAAATTCCATTTTTCACATGCAGACATCCATATAGTGTCTAGTGGTTAAATGTTTTGAGTTATCTCATTTTGGCAGCATTTTAATAGACAACCTCCTTTGGAAAGCCACTATCTTTGTCAACAAGGCGGTCTGTGGGGTAATTTGGGTATTTCCTTTGTAAAGCATTTGTTCTTTTACTATATAAATGTAGAATTTAAAACAACCAAAAATGAGCACGGATGTGTGTTATAAACAAAAGGTGAAAACTTAACAATAATGGAGAAGATTAGTTGATCATTTGTCTAAAGCCTGCGGTTATCAGCCACTGGCCCAATCCTGAAAGTGTAGATCAATATGGGGCCTCTGAGAATGTAAGACATTTATCCTCAAAAAGTAGGACTGAAAATTTCCCAATTTTGTCAAGCATTTTATTACTTCTTTCCCTATTTTCTGGTCTCAAGTAGAGAAGGCACTTGAATTAAACCTCTCTAATACATTACCAACAGAGTCTGAATAGATCCCTTCTTTTATTTGATTCACTGTTTCCTTCACAACTGAGAGGTGTCTGTCTGGGCAGGGTAACCCCCGCATGCTTTGCCTTCTGCTCTCCAGTTCCCTATAATTTTACTAGTGGGGATGGATCCCAAGTTATTTAAACTGTTCCAGATATACAATTAAAAAGAAGTTCCAAGTGGATATAAAGTTAAGATGAAAAACATAGAAAGTCTGAAGATACAAAACTATTGATTCTGTAGTTTAAGGGGAATGTCCTGATTGACTCCAAGTAGGAAAATATTAACGTATAGGATAGACAAGAAACATTCGATGCAATCGAGTCCAAACTCGATGATGAAATTAATAACAGGCATGGGCAAGCATGAGTAAGCTAGTGAGATTTAATCAATTACTGAGCACAGAACTATAGATCAATTTTAAAAAATAAGCAATTCTGAAGTTTAAGGACACGAACAAAGTAGATAAAATATCAGAAAATTTAGACTTTGTAGAATCTTGGCTTTCTTAAAATGGAAGAATACGAATAAATACCTTTGAGTCAATACTTGCCTGCGAAGTAGTTCTTCCACAATCTCCAGGATATAAAATCAAAGTTAAGGCATCTTCTGCTGCACCGCCCCCCACGTCCCCCCAGAATGGAAATGGAAGCATGAGCTCGGAAATCGGAACAGAGGTGCAGAGGAGCCCAGTCCTTCAGACCGAAGGTGTGTCAGGAGAGAAGTCCCGGCCAGGTGGCCATGCACTTCAAGGCAGGAACTGAACCCTCCTCCTCTAGCAACCTGCGACATGGAGGGTGATGCTATGCCAACTTCAGTGCAAGCGGCATCACCACAGCAGCAGAGCACGTGTGCAAACGGAGGAGGTTCACGGTGGGCCAGGGGGTACCTTTTATCTTCTGGGGGTTTTTAATGAGTTACTGTTTGGAATGACAGAGAACCGCCGTGTGTATGTGGAACTCTTAACTCAGGACTGAATTTTATGCTAGCTCAGAATGACAACAAAGCCGCAGGAGGCGTGTTAGGAGGACCACCGCCCTCCCCCGCTGGCCTGGGTGTGGCTGAGTAAGTGCGGGCTCAGGTGCAGTTACTTTCACCTACATTTTAGCCCATTGTGCTCCGTGTCAGCTCTGCAGTTCTGAGCCAGTCACTCCTTTTAGCGTCAGTAGTGAATAAAGACTACTACACTAGGTGCAGCATCAAGTGAGATGCAGACACTCTGGGAAACCACGCAGCACCGCGCTCTCTTAGCAAACTCTCTCTTCATGTTTTCCTTATGCATTTTATTCTAAGCAGCAACTCCTACGGCTTCTAGAATACTTATTAGCTGGAGGCAGTCCAGCAGACCAACACGACAGGCAGAGCTTTTATGTGCAGCCCACACACACATCTCAGGACGGTAGCCGCAAGTCTTCCGGTATATGGAAGAAGCATAGTTTAGTAAACATGAATCAACAGCAAAACAGTAGAGATCATCCTGTTCTAACCCAGAGAAACTACAACGGGCTGCTCGTGCTGAAGAACCAAGTTTCGCCCACGCAAGGAATGATCGCGAAACACAATGAGGGCGTCGATTTTTACCGTCTTGCAGCAACAGACACATGGTCACAGTCTCCCTGAGAACACTCCTCTCATGCCTACAGCACACGGTCCCGTCACTCCTGCCATCCCTGGAGCAGTTCTGGAGATGCTCTTCTGCAAGTGTCTTTACAAATCCTGATGAAAATACAGCGACAGCGGCTGCTGAGCGCCACCCGGGAAAAGGCAGACTCTGAACTACTCTTGTGTCCTCCGCCACGCCCCAGATCCGGCACTGTACAATTCCCAGCTCTTCCAGAATCCAGTTCAGGATGTCAAGGCAGCCGGGAGCAGCCTCGGTCGGCCCCACCTGCTCCCCACATACCCATTCCTGCCAAATCCTGTGTCTCTGGTTGGGACTTCCGGGCTCCCGTCGCGGGGCTCACACGTGGGGTCCACTCACGAGGCCACGCCTTCTGTCGAGAAAGTAGCCAAGTTCTTCTTGAGAATAATAGGGTTCTTAAAAGATGAAACTTACAAATCAGTGGAAATACGAAGACAGAACAAATAATTGATATACTTAAATGCTATTAGATTACATTGAACTGTATATTTTTAAAATTTAAAACATTAAATACATATAAGCCTTTGGGCTTCCTAAATATCAGACATCACAGGATACAGTGGGTTATGATATTTATATAAAATATGAAAATATTTATATTTTTGTGTTGATCTGCATCATAAAGTTTTATAGTTTCTTATTGGGTGATGCACACCCTTATTTTGGGAACCTCATCCACAAGATGGCAAAGCACCAGATATTAAGATTGCACATAAACGATGATGTTTCACTCAACTGATGCTCAGTATTGGAGACAATCCCCAGGTTGTCTTTTCAAATTTAGGAAGCCCGATTTCATTCAGAGCTGATCCTAACATGACACACAAGCATTTAGAAATTCCATGCAAACTGAAGAATCAAATCTAAATAAAACAGGTTTCAATTTAGAAGATATGTAGAATCGGTCACATTTTAGCTTCTGTTTAGCCCTGGCCCATTATTTTCAGTTTAGAACACGACGTTCTTCTTCTCATGACCTGACTCTTCATATCGCTGGACCGCGGGGGTCATGTGAGAGACACGTATGATCGTGTCCTATGCTACAGACGTCCGGAGCCACACAGCAGAGGCGCCAACGGCAAGAACAGCGGTCGTCGTCACAGGTGTGGAGCAACACAAAGCAGAAGGAAAATCCTCGTGGGGGCCAGGCTGCCTGAAGACATAGGCGGGGAAACCCAGTCGGTGCGTGGGAAGAGATCAGACAGCGCGGGCAGACTCGGGAGCCGGACGCAAAGGCAGCAGCCGGGATGCAGAGCCTCACCGGCCCCTGCTGCCCCACGCCCTGTCTCCGGCCCCTGGGTGACCCCTCGGTCCTGGGAGCTGGACCTTCGTAGTCCAACTCGCGAAGGGCAGCGAGTGCTGCTGCTCTGAGAGGGATAAAATGTTCTCCCAAGCAGGCGCACGGCGCGGCAGGCCCGGGCCACATCCCGCAGACTTTTGCTGAGTTAATCTGCGCCCAGTCCACACAGTGTACGTGGACAGTCTGGGCGCCCCCTGCGCAGGCAGCAGCTGCGTCGCTAGAGCCGCCAGCTGTCCGGCCTCCTTGGCCTCGTGCCTTCGCCTGCAAAGAGGTAGTTTGGGTAAGAGAGCCGTTTCGAGTCTTGTAGCTGTCATTTTTCATCCGGGATTTAGACTTGACTGCGGCACTGGAGTCGCTCCACTTAAAAGGAGCGACGCTGCCCTCACGTGGCCATGCAACGAAAACCATACTGGAAGTCAAAATCCAGTCACTGGCATGAGAAAATGAAGTTGTAAATAAGTTGCAGTATGTATAGTTGATATTGTGAAATAGAAAATATTTAAAAGGAAAGAAGGTGTAGGAGTAAATAACGAGGGAAAAAGAAGGTGATAGTAATAAAGAAAAAAGGAAACAAAGCTTATGTATTTGGGGTGTTGCGGGGCGGGGGAATGAGAATCAAGTCGTGTCATATTCTGGTACAAACTCTCAGTGCTGAGTATGATGATGATGTGTATTTATAATCTACCAATAAAGATTTGAATTTTTTTTTAAAATTCAGTCAATAACCAAATCAGATCAATTCAAAACACTATCTCACAGAGATTTAATTTCCCCCTCAGGCAGTAACATTAACAGGGCTTAAAATTACTGGACACTGCCTGTATGATAGACATTAAAAACTTTTACATATTTCTTCACATTTGGTTCTTTTTTCATACCTTTTTGTTAAGATGAGGAAATTAAAACACAGTTGGTAATATGCTGAGATGTCAGGATCATTAAAAGACCCAGCTGGATTCAAGTTCAAGTTCACATGGTGAGACCCTTAGCAAAGATGGCACTACTGCAGCCCACATGGCCTAAAAGGCCTTATTCTCTATCATTGTCTGTTTCTTTAAGACGTTTCTAAGGAATGTGGCAGAAAATGTGGTGGGATATGATTTATGAAAGCTATTTTCCTTGACAATGTGAGCTCAGAGACTGGACACCTTTTAATGATGCATTTAGCTAGTTGTACAGAATCTCGATTTAGAAACTAGGATTTGTTACCAACAGACTTTGTCCCTGGTGAGCAGGGCAAGCAGTGTCATTGGACTCGGTGTCGCTGCCTGGAAGGTGCCCAGGACCTTGCGGAGCACTGAGCCCCTAAAGACTGTGAGTGGGAGTAAGCATCTCCTCTTTTAAGAGATAGAGGTGGGAACTCTTGTTTGGCAATGCCAATCAAGGCTGGACGCGTATTACCATATTTATAAAACCTAGACAAGTTAAGGGCCTTGGGAAATAATCGGATTTCCTATGACAGCTTGCTTTGCTGAAGTCAGCAAACAAAGTCATTGAGAAGCAAAAAAGAAAAGGAAGCAACACTCTGTTTAAATACAAAATTATCACCATTAGGGCTTAAGATGAGGACAGTAAAGTCTAACTTCAGTTCTGAATCATTCCAGTAGAGGAAACTTCATAACCAAATGATAGCAGTCTTGTTATTAGCCAAATGCTACGATGTGAACCTTTCTTCTCACTATCCATAACCTAAAACACCAGAGCTAGAAATTATCTCTCATCTATACATAATGTGACTAAGTCTGAAGAGTGACAAAACCTTCCAAAGGTCACGAAGCCCACAACAAGCAGGAAACCCGCAGTTGTCCCACCTGAGAATGTCAGGTACTGCCTCGGTGTGTCCCTGCGCTGCGCTGAGTCTCGGCCTGAGCATCACCTTTCACAGAACGCAAACGTGGCACTGAAAATGGTGATAAGATGAAAGACATTGAAACCACACAGTCTCTAAAGCAGCACACTAACCATTCTGTGGGGAGGGCCCGGTGACGCGCACCTGGAGGCCGCACGGTCTCGACTCCAAGGCTGCTTGGGAGGCTCAGCCTGGACTGTCGCCCACGCGTAGGACCACTTTGCTCCAACCACTGCTGGGATGTCTGGTGCACAGCCCCGGGATTCTAGCAAGAGGCTGAGGCAGGAGGACTGTGTCCAAGGCCAGCCTGAGCTACCTATCAAGACCCTGTGTCAAAAGACCAGCACAACAGCAAAAAAGAAATGAGTCAATGAACAAGGGAAAGATTTATGGACATGATGGGTCCCTCTAAAACACATTCCTTCTGGGAGATTTTTCTGTTGTCCTGTCTGGGAACCTTCCTTCTACTGCCTGTCAACACAAGAGAGGTCAAAAGCATGTGGTTCTTGTCTACTCCGTCCAACCTGAGGAGGATGGACAGCTGTGAAAGCAGAAAGTGGTGTCAGGCATAAGGACACATGCAGATTAAGACACACCAGAAATATTTTCTTAGACTGAGGAAATGTCAATCGTTTGCTACTTAAAACTACTGCAGAAGAGAGCTTCAGGCTTTACAGTGGATAATAGTTATACAAAAATATATTGCTCTTGACAGGCAGTCCCAAGTTTTTCAGAGCCACTGAGGAGGCTGGGAGAGGGGACACTGTGTGCCACAGGCTTAGTGCGACTCCATCACACGCTCTCTCTGCTCTGTGTGAGCAGAGCTGAAGCTTTGCTCCACTGGCCTTCACTCCAGAGCCACTGAAGGGACAGCGGAGCTTCCCCTGGGAACCCCTCTCAGTTTCAGGGCTTCTCTGTGCTCAACACTCAGAGCGCAGGTGACACTGTGGCTTTCATCGGGCTCCCTCCTTCCAGGGCTGGCACAGAGCTCTCCTCTCTTCACCTTCCTGCAGCCTGGCTCCGCCTCTGCACCTGCCAGAAGCCAAGACACTGAAGAGAGTCTCTCCTAAGGCTCGGCACATTAATGCATTTCTTCTCAATGGGCCAGACACAGAATTTGACTACGTCTTGTGTGGAAATCCAATGCACAAAAGTGGGTATGTAGAATATGTAGTTCAGGGAACATACCATATGGCTCAGGACTTATATCATCCTCCTGGAACACGGGTGACAGAAAGAACTAAAAGACCTTTGCAATGATTGTGGGAACTCAGGTACTAAAACAGCAAAAGCAATAAAACTTTCAGGGACAGAATCCAAGATCAAGGGTCATCAAATCTTTCAACCCAAACCCTAGGCAATTAGATGCCTGGAAGAATAAGGAGAAAAATTAAATGGCAAAAAAATATATAAATAAAATAAAATAATTTATCTCCAGGGGATACACATGCACTACTGAACGGCAGGCTTCACAAAGCTAAACGAACACACAGGAAGCTCCTGCTGCATTGTAAAGGTAGATAAAGAAAAACCAGAAAAAATAAAAATCATAACATGAAACCAGACTGGAGGTCTTGGAGTGCCTGAGGCAGCCTGGGCTCTGAGATCCAAAAGCCCACTCACCTCTCACTGCAGCCCCTTCTCCACAGAACTTGACCTGTCCCTTCAGTAACTTTCCCCAGTCGAACACTACGCAAGGTTCAGCCTCTCACGTGCAATCTAATCAGCAAGGATGCCAGGCCGCGCATGCTCAGAGAGAGCCCCTGCGGAATCTCCTGCAGTCTCGGGGACCCAGAGGCAGCCCACAGGGGTGTGCGTCCTCCACAAACTGAAAGCCCGATTTATCTACGGGCTGTGCTTTTCACTTCCCTGCGTCCCGGCACCACTTTGCTGTTTGTGCCACGTTTCTGTGGCGTGACTCCCCTGGACCACATTTTCCTGGGACCCTGAATAAATGGAGCTGTCCGTGCTGCCCGGTACACTTCACAAGCCAGAGCCTGGAATCTACGGGTGGACACGCCCAAGGGCCTCACTGCTGACCACACAGCGTGAAATCAAACCTTTCAGCACTGTGGGACTTCAGATAATTGCGCCACACTGAGCACTTTGGTGCAGTCGAGGAGACCGGAACCAGAACCACCCGGGAGCTTCTCCCGGATATCCCACCCACAGAAGCAGGTGACTTAAAAAGTCAGCGTTTTACATCTGCTACATTCTGGACTTAGGTTTGAAGCAACAGAGGTAAGTACTGCAAGGACAAGAATGCCGGTGGGCAACTGTCCATCATCGTGCCCCGTGCCAGGTGGGACAGACACCTGCCACTTCTACTTCTCCAGGTCAGAACCTTTCAACCTACTTAAAAGTTGTCCTGCTCTCTCTTTTGCCCTCTCCCTAAATGACCCCCTAGGACCCGCAACAGCAACGTCATCTGTTTCTCCCCACACCACCCACACCCACGTGTTTCTGGAACATTCCAGACATACTTGCACCCAAGCCCTAACTCTGACCGTGCCCACACTCAGCTTCTCTCCCCGGAGCTCTGAACCCTTCCTCCACTTTCTCTTTTCAGACACTGGGGTTGCTTCCAGGGCCTGCACTCTATGTCCCAGGGCTTGTTCATTTCTCAAATTTGGAGACTAGGTTTCCCCAAGTTGCTAAGTTGCCCAGGCTGGCCTAGAACTGGAGATCCCTCTGCCTCCTCTGTCACCACCTGGGGTTACAGTGTGCACTGTCAGGCTTGCCTTTCTCCCTCCTGAGTGTGTACTCTAAGGTCTTTCCATGAGGAAAGATTTTCTTAAAATTGCAGCACGCCCAGTTCCAGCCCGTACTGTTCTCTTGCCCCTTCACACGTGCAGTAACTTCTCCACACATGGCTCCCCTGGAAGGCCAGTCCATGGGGCAGAGACCTCTGTCTTTGGCTCCCTAGGTGCCGGGGTGCTCCCCTTACTTACAGTGGTGCACGGCCTTAGTAAGTGCTCAGTAAACAGTTATAGACACAACCTTCTTGGGTTATCTTATTTCAAGTGGAATTCATTTTACAATGTCAATTATCCCAGGGAAAGTGACGGCATTTATTTGAATTTCCTACTTGAGAGGATTGATGATCAAGACCTATGGTCTCAGATTTATACACAAGAGAGACTTCATGGGCTTCAGTGAGTCGTGAGAAAAGGCCAGGTGCAGAACTGTTGAGGTTAGTGCGAGCATCGATCTGCAAACTTACTCTCCAATTAAATATATTTATCACTATGTCTTTCAAGAGCAGCACACCTCACCATGGATGTGAGCAGACAGACCCCGGAGCCTTTTCTCTTCCGACCTAGAGCAGATGTACATGCTTTTCACTATAGTTCTGCAATCAGAGAATCCTGCTACTCACTGTATGTATTAAGAGCTGAAGATTCACACTGATGTTGGTCTCAAAGATCAAGGCCAGAGGCTCAGCTGCCACTGCGTGCGGAAGCCTTGTCCAGCACAGGTAAGTGGGCTAGGTAGGAGGCCAGCAGGACCAGCTGCATATGCCACAGGGGCAGGTGCTGAAAGAGGCCTGGGGTGATGAGGACGCTTTCTGCCACCAGAAACCTGCCAACCCTGCCCAAACAAGGGCTCTGGCCTCTCATCTCACATCCTGGGGCTCAGAGGAGAGCATTTCTCCTCAGCTACCCCTCGCTGAGGGCCCCAAGCTCAGACCTGGAGCAGGACTCTCTGAGCCAGGTGGCACGTGCATTAGCCAGCTTTCTCTTTCTATAGCAAAGTACCGGAGACAACTAACTCTTAGAAAACGGTTGATTCTGGCTAAGGTGCTGGAGGCTCCAGGCCACCTCTAGGTACACTCATTCCTTTGCTTCCTCGGTGAGAACTGCACAGGTGGGGGTGTACTGCGCATAAACTTCTAACTCGCTGGCAGGGGGCGGGGCAGAGTGACCGCCGAGGTCAGCGCCCAGGCCCCACCTTCCAGAGGACCCCCACTTCCCAGTGGCCACCCTGTGGCCGCGGCCCCCACGGAGGAGCCAGGACCACAGCACGTTGGCGGGCGGCAGCAGGAGCAGAGGGAGGCGGGCTGCTGCTCCCTGCTCAGGGGGGCCTGTGCCCGCCCCAGCGCATGGCGGAGCTCGTTGGAAAGCAGGATTTTCATGTTCTGGGCGGCAGTGGAGCTACTCAGAGGGCCTGCTTCTGGATAAGGAGGGAAGGTGGGGAGGGAAGGACGGGGAGGAAAGAGAGGACCGAGGAGAGGAGAAGGGAGGAGAGGGCAGACAGAAGAAGCCAACAGGACGGGGCACACTCCACACTCAACATCACCCCTGGGGAGCAGAGGGGGACAGAGCAGCCCCGTGCCCCGACGCGTCACCGGCGGCCCTCAGCAGAGCTCGCTGCTCCCCAGCCCAGCAGGACACCTTCACCCCGAGGTGCGGCCCCACTGCCCCCTCTGCGCTGTCCTTCTGCCCTTATGGTCCCCACCGCTAAGATGGGATTATGATAAACACGGTTTGAAAAGATTTCAAAACAAATAAAAGCAGGAAGAAAGCGTGATGGTCGGGCGCGTGAAGGAGCCCGGCGAGAAGGCAAAGCCGGGCCCCAGGAGGGGTCCCCGGAGGTGCCTCCGATCACAGGACGCAGGCCGAACGCGCGTGCGGGGCGCCCGAGGGGACCCCAAGCCCAGAGCGGGCCTCCGGGGCCTGCGTCCCGCCGGCCTGAGGCTGCCCCGGCGGCCCCGCGCTCCACTTCAGGCCCTGACCCGGAGCGCAGCGCGCGGCCCGCCGAGCAGGAGCCCCGCACGGCCGCCCTTCCCCTCCACACCGCGGCCGGAAAAGGAAGGGCTGGACCGGCGGAGGACGCGCCTCTGCGGCGGCCCAGCCCGGCCCTCGGGCGGCTCCGACGGGCGGAAAGTGAAAGCGAAACTCGGCGGCGCCGGGCTCGGAGCCGGACGCGGACGGAGCCCGGGCGGAGGAGCCAGCCGGGGCGGCCCGGGGATGGGCGCGGGGGTGGGCGCGGGGGTGGGCGCGGGCGCGCGCTGGCTGTGGTTGCTGCTGCTGCTGCTGCTGCTGCTCCCCGGCCGCGCGGACCCCGACGCCGACGCCGACGCCGACGCGGACGCCCAGAGCAGGTCTCCGGCCCGCGGGCACCGCGCCGCCGCCTTCCGGGTACGAGCGCCCGCCGCCCCGCCCCACCGGCCCGCTGTGCGCCGCTCGCCCCGGCTCGGACCGGCCCGGCCCGCGGAAGCCCGCCGCGCCCGGGAGCGCTGCCCGGGGTTCGCGGCCTGCGGAGCCGAGGGCGGAGGGAGCGGGCCGCGGCGCCTGCGAGGTGGTCCGACCTCCTACACACTGATTTAGGGCAGAGAGCAGCTTTTAAGTCCCTTCAGGGTTGTCGCAGCCGTTTCCATAGTGATGCACGGCCTTTTGAGCTGAAGCGGGCAAAGATGCCCTTGTCTGTCGTCATTCACTCGGAATCCAGCTTCAGTCCGAGTGAGGGGCGCTGCCCACCCCAGTGCCCGAGGGCCGTGGCGCACTGTCTCCCGCGGGTAGGGGCCCAGCCTTCCCCCTGCGCCTCTTCCTGTCTGCCCAGAGCCAGATGTGCGCTTTTCTGCCGCGTTTGCCCTTGCAGCCTGGCCTGGCTTTCAAACCCCAAACCCCGCGGATCGGACTCCAGATGTAGGCCTGGCATCCCAGCGTGCTGGGGGCTGAGGCAGGAGGACTGCGTGTTCGAACCCAGCCTGTGCAGTTTAGAGATCTTATTTCACTTTTTTTTTTTAAGGGGGCTGTGAATATAAAGATAAGTTCACTGAAAAGGTCTGGAGTTCAATTCTCAACACAATAGAAAGGAGAAAGAAAGAACAAGAGAGAAAGAGGAGAAGAAGCACTTCCACTGCGTTCTGGTCCTGCCCGGCCTGTCCTTAGCCGGGCTGCGTTATCTCCCCTGCAGTGAGAACCGGTGGCTCCTCCAAAACAAATTGTATTTGAAGACTGGAGACTAGGAAGCCAGTCGTCAATATATTTTAACATAATTCATTTATATAAATGTCAGATGATAAAAGTATAAAATCTGTGTGAGGACCTTTCAGTCCCCGAAAGAGAAGGCGTTGCAGGTGCCCATGTTGACCCAGGGTTGTGAGTGTGGACTGGGCATGAGCGGTGGGCCGGCTCGTCAGGGAGTTCACCCAGTGGTGAGGAAGTCTGGAAACTTGCTGCCAGTCAGGGGTTGTCTGGTGAGGGGAGCACCCGGAAGAAGCATGCGGGGTTCAGGCAGATTGCTGGAAGCTGGGGGCACCTCAGAGTGACCGTGTGCAGCGGGGCGGCCAGACCCGCTCCGGGGCTGGACACAGTGCAGTCAGACGGGCCTTGCTTCCTAGGTTTACCCTGAGCGTCCGGAAGGGCCCTTCTATCCTCACAGAAAAGATTAAAATATTTGATAATTAAAATATTTCTAGAAAAAGCTTTATTTTTACAAAAATGTTAACTTATGAGCTGGTTAACTAAGGTTCTCTGATGTTTACCTACCAGGTTGAATTATGTAGAAAATCGCTGCTGCATAATGAGTATGTTTTTTTTTAAATCAAGTTTCAAAAGTAAAACAGAATAGCAAGTTAGGGAATGCCTGTAAATGACAATGCAGAAAAGCAGCCAGGTCCTGGAGGCCTGGACAGATAGTTTTATTGTCTTTTAAAGGAGTAGCAAATAGGTATTGCAGCATTTGCAAACTGGTTGGTCATCAGTGTCTGCCTGGAGCACGGTGTTGGCAGGACTGCAGCTGGACACGCAGCTGTAGGAGCACCTGCTTGACTAATAATGTTTGTGGTGGTGGGTTTTACAGAGCAGCAAAGGACTTTGAGCCAGCATCTGGAGTGACCCCGGGTGTCTTTGCCCTGAGTGCTTTGCAGGGGCACTGAGCCTGTGGCAGGTGGGCAGGTGAGAGGGGACAGGGCGACCCACCTGCTTCCTTACACGTGCTTCCCTGGCCTCTGCCAGGTGCCTGCTGTGACGTCTTTGTGCACCAGGCCTGGAACAGCAGGGCCCAGCCATCTGGACTGAAAACTGAGACTGAGATTGTACAACCCAAGCTCACTTTTCCCACAGAGCAGCTGGCATTGGCATCCTTGAGTGCCACTGCCAACGTCCCGTGGCACCAGCTGTGTCTGTGCCGCCCCAGCCCCTTCCTTATGAGATGATCTTGGTCACGGACATGTGGTGACCCCAGCATTCCCATGACAGGTCTCCCCCACCCCGAGAACTCACCAGCTCCATTTCGCTCATCCCGGGAGGTCAGGAAGGACGAGGTTGGGAACCCGGCTGAGGTGGTTCTCCTCTAGAGAGACCACACAGTCTTCCTGGGAGATTCCAGGGTCACAGCCCTCTGTACAGCTCGGTAAGGTTACACCACGCATTCCATTTAATGCTGCATTACCCGAACTGAGGGGGACAAAGATGAGGAGAACAATCCCATAGTCACGGCCGTTTAATCACAGGAGTGATTAATCAAATGGTCTATAAGAGATGATTTGCCGCTGGTATCCAGAGCTTGTCTGCAAGATATTTTTCCAGTTTGTCAGTACTCCATTAATATATACGTAATGTTCTCAGCACATGCAGTGAAGAGGGAACATAAATGGATAAGATCCCTCCAGCTGTTGAAAAGTCTGTCAAGCACATAGTGGTTTTCAACATGAAGTGTTTGTGAATGAGATGTGAGTGTCTTACTTTACCTCAAAGGAAATCAAGCCTTGTATTTCATACTTGAAGAAGAGCTGCCTTTTAGCTGTACACAGATTGCCTGGAATGTTTTCATGATATATAAAATTGTTTCTGTTTTTCTGCTTTAGGAAAGCCTTAGTAGACATCAATACTTGAATTCCTTATTTCCACATGAAAACTCCACTGCTTTTTATGGAATAAATCAATTTTCCTATTTGTTTCCTGAAGAGTTTAAAGGTATAGTCTGGAAATATTATTTGTTCATTTCTTGATTTTAAATTTTTTGCAGTTTTTGAGGAACTGTTTCATTGTAAATCTGGCAAGTCAAGTAACAGTGGATGTTTATTAAATACTTATCAACTCCTATGAACCAAGTGCATCGCATGTCCTAATTTTAATAAATGTATATTTCTACTTGCTGTTTTAAGAACTAAGCACTTTAACTGGACACATATCCACACAGCATCTCCAGAGCTTTCTGCACTGGTTCTGTTGGAATCCACGTGCTTTCCTGGGTTATAATGGAAAAAGTGTTGAGTTATGCTCAGTATTTAGTACTGACTAGATTCTATCAAACAAGTTGCTTCATTTGTCAGCTTCATTTTTGCTATAGAAATCTTATGCAGCTTTCAGTAGAATAAATTTTGTGTAATAGAAAAGCACAGAGGAGGGCCGGGGATTTAGCTCAGTGGTTCCGGCGCCTGTCTTGCAAGCGCAAGGACCTGGGTTCGATTCCCCGGTAACCACATAACAATACTGGGTGTTGAGACTCACACCCAGCAGCAACCAGTACCACATACCACAGTGCCGGGCGTGGTGGCTCACGCCTGTAATCCCAGCACTCGGGAGGCAGAGGCAGGAGGATTGCTGTGATGTGAGTTCGAGGCTGAGCTCAGGGCCAGCCTGAACCACAAAGTGAGACCCTGTCTCAAAAAACCTAAAAAAAAAAAAAAGAAAAGCACAGAGGAAATTTTTAAATGTCAGATGTATCAGAAAGCTTCTATTTTTTCTTAAAACTTCCAGACAGAAGAATCCCAAGGCCCCTCCTTGTAATATGCTTTGCATTGTCTTTTCATTTCCTCTCTGCTCAGCCATTTATCTAAGAAGCAGACCTTCCAGGCTCCCCAGATACCCAGCAGAAGCACAGCCAGCCATCCCCAACACGTCTTTGCCATTAAGATTTGACTGGAGAGACAAGCATGTTGTGACCCATGTGAGAAACCAGCAAATGGTAAGTTTCAGGTCTTTTTTGTTTTGCGAAGAATTGGAAAGCACTGCTGAGGTCAAGTTCAACCAAACTTCTTATAAAGAAACCTAACATTTTTTTCCTAAGGAAATTCATAACTCAGTCATTCAAAATTGACAAGGGAGCATCTTTGGGAAATGAGGGGCAGGTGTCAGATCCTGACTTCCACCTCTGAAGATGTCTTCCTGGGTCTGTCCCCATTAGTTGCCATTTCCATGAGATCTCTGTGTCTGAGCGATGCTCTGCATCCACTATGCTGAAGATGTCATACCTAGAGGCAGGCAGCAAGACAGAGAAGAGAGATGTGACCACTACTTCAGTCCTACAAAAGGAAAGTAACACTGAGAAGATGAAACAGGACAGGACGTATTCACCCAGTGGCATAGCCAGATCTACTCTGAGCTGATCACCCCACCGTCACCCCCACAGTGTCACCCCCTATTCAATTTGTGTTCACTAAAAGTAGAGTCAGCTTAAATATAAGGTGATGTACCCGTTGCTAAAAGCACCACCTGTGCAGTTTTGCAAGACAGTGATGGGGTTATGGGAAAGTCAGGTGAGTTGATGATGTTTAAAATCCTAGTGGTGAATCGGAAAAGCAGATGAGAAATGGGCAAACGCGGCAGCACAACTTTGCACATGTTGAGTGATTAAGTAATTCACAACTGCTGCGTGAAGGGCAGCAGTCACTTAGCTTGAAAAGAACCCGGCATGAGCTCAAGGAGGAAGGTCTGCAGGTTGCAGCTTCTTGAGATTGATGGAGCAAAGGTCATCTGAGGTCAGAAGAACAGTGCCCGGATGTGAGTGAGTGTGACTGTGGTGGGCACGGGGACCCAGCTGGCTGCGAGGTGTTGGGTGTTCATGCCTCATTCCAGTCCCTGCCCCACTGAGGGCAAAGGAAATGCCGGACCACTAGGGAAGGACACACAGGACGCTATCCGTGTGTCTTCCGGTTTGGCTCGGAGAAATCTCAGCAGGCCGGTCAGCCTGGCGTAAATGGAAAGTGCTTTACACTCATCGGTTCCTCCGTCTGTGTCCAGCCTTTCTGATGCTCGTGTTCGATGTTTATTGCTGCACATTAAATCCTACCATCAAATCATTTGCTTTATTATCGAATTCGCAGGAAGTTGTGAAGTAGCCACTTATCCAGTTATTCCAAGAAGTGTCTACATTGAAGTAGAGAGAAACTTCTAATTAAATCATTAGAAGAGGCATGTACTGGAGGGATATTTTAGTAGCAGCTGCTCTTGTGGCCTGACGGCAGAGGTCAGACCTGACACACCGAATTTATTTCCTCGTCTCCTCCCTATCTCTAAGAATCAGACTTTCATACTTTTAAGCATCTCTGTTAATTAAAAGCAAATTAATAACCCACAGTAAGTGAGCGTGGCAGCGCATGTTTGAGAAGTGACTAGTGTCAGTGTCTGACTGATGTTCCGAGGGCACTGTGACATGCACACTCAGCGGTTGGCATCTGGTGACACACACAGCCACTCTCGTAGCTCCTGTTTCTGTCGGACAGAGAGGGCAGGAGCATCTTCACCACGGTCGCCGCTCACCTCGCCGAGGTGACGCCCGGCTGTAGAATCAGGTCTGGGGAGACAGGAGGGAGGGTGGCCGAGCTCGGGTGCTGGGTCTGCAGAGGAGCTGACTGGATGAAGCTAGATGCTCGCTGGACGCCGACCGAGACATCACCGGCCCCTCTGGGTGCCTTCCTAACCTCCGATAATCCACCGGGTCTTAAACATTTAGTTACAGTAGAAATAGTGCTGGTTTAGCTGTAAGTATCAGTGAGATCTCGGTGTCCAAAAGCAGATGCTGCTTTCCTTTTGTCTTCATCTTGGAAAGCTAGAGGATGGGCCTGTATATTTTGTCGATGTCCAGGTTCAGGGCGCTCTCTTGAACTTCAGCGCTGCTTCTGTTTAGAGACGCTGGTGCGTTTGGCGGCGGCAACGCTGTTGCATGGGGAGTAATCTGCCTTCTCCGCTCTTGGACAGTGCGGGGGATGCTGGGCACTCAGCGTGGTGGGTGCCGTGGAGTCGGCCTGGGCCATTCACGGGGCGCCCCTGGAAGACCTCAGTGCCCAGCAGATCATCGACTGCTCCTACAATAACTACGGCTGCGACGGGGGCTCGCCGCTCGGGGCGCTGAGCTGGCTGAACAAGGTGATGGTCTCCGAGTCTTCAGTCTCTGTCTCCCCTTCCCCTGTAGGCCCCGAACCCCTGTTACTCCCACAGGTTAAACACTGTCTCCACGTTCAAAGCTTACTTTACGTACTCAAAAGATTTAAAAATTATTTGCTTCTCAGCAAATTAACCGTCACATTATCAAAGGGTACCAAATGTTACCTGAGGCCTGTTTTCAGAAAGATGATTTGGTTACCTTCACCCTCTTTAGAGGTAATTCTTATTTTGCTGACACATGGTGCATAATGCCCCACAAAAATTAGAGTCAGTTCTTAGCATTTCCATAGAATTTCTGAATGTTGAGGTGAAATGCCTGTTATGGAGGAGAGCCACATGCGGCTGAGTCCGTTACGGAGCCAGAGCAGCCCCTCCAGCCCACACCCCGCATTTCGTACCCAGCTGTGTCCTCGGTTTTCTCTGGGATTTTCTTTTTTATCCAGGATCCATGGCATGAAAGCGTCCTGTGAGGATTTTATGAAAAGTCACCAAGCCAGAATTCCCAAACCTTCAAATGTACACTCACTGTATTTTGAGTCAGTGGTAACCTGCGGGTGCTCTCTAGGCTGCTAAGCCCGGACTTAGAAAGGGAGGACTCTGCAGACACCTGTAACTATGTGACACTGACACGGGCCGGGTGAACGGCATGAGCAGAAGGGGTCGAAGGAGGCCTGGCCGCCCAGCACGGCGCCGGCCTCAGAGGCTGCCACCTCAGGGGACACGGGGAGCGCGCTGTGCTCCCCACCAGGCGCTCGGCTAGGTGGCGCACGTTGCAGAAAGATGACAGGTGTAAGAGGAGGAATTGGAAAGAAGTGTATTCGTTTGGCTGCCTGGGTCATCAGCAGCAACCACCTGAGGATGACATTTCAGGGCACAGTGTACTCCCAGGGGGGAGGTGAGGTGGAGCCTCTTCTGAAGGAAATTCCTGCTGGTTCTTAAGACAACTGACGCATGCACATTCCGGGTGATTGTGTTCAGACTCAGGTGAAGCTGGTGAGAGACACGGAATACCCGTTCAAGGCTCAGAGTGGCCTGTGCCACTACTTCTCCAGGTCGCAGCCTGGACTCGCGATCCGAGGCTACTCTGCATATGACTTCAGGTGAGGCTTCCGGGGGTTCTTCTCGTCTGCGTTCTGCATTTATGACCTACAGACTCTTCTCCGTGGATAACTTGCCGAAGGCTTCATTGTATACTCTTTTAAAGCTTTTTTTCTCTGTTTTATCAACACGGTTCGTAGCATGTAGTATTTACATCCTTTGTGGGCCCTCCCTCTGTCCTTTCTTTTCTCCTTTATTCTCATATTTTCAGTTTTATTACACAATGTTTACACTCATTGTGGGGAGTTGGTAGCTGTACACAGCACATCTCAATTCTTTCTCCTTCTCTCTACACCTTTTATTTTGTCAGCATCAGATTAATAGACTTGCAAGGACTTACAAAGTTACTTTTCGTATATACAGATGAATATCCAGATGAATAGGCCAAGAACTATAGAAGACAATTATGCTAAATCAAGGTGCACTTTTAGATACACTGTCTGTGCTGGATTACAAGTGCTTCTGTCTTTCTCCCTTCCTATTATCTGTTTTTTATTTTGTACTTTATATTTTGAGTTTTTTCATGTAAGAAGCCATGAACTATTTAAGCATATTTATTTCAGTTGATATCTGGCACCCATTTTCCTACAAAGGACTAGAGTTTATCCTTTTTGGCAGAGTGGTGTCCCATGGTCCATACAGGCCACATTTTCCTTATCCGTTCACCTGCTGATGGACACATAAGCCACTTTCAAGATCCAGCTACTATGAATGGTGCTGCCACAGCTGTGTGCAGGTACATCCCTGTGTGCGATGTCTCTAGTCTGCCTTCAGCTGTCTAGAGGGGGCCAGGCCTAGGGGAATTTCTGGGTTAGTCTTCTGAGGAATCTCCACCCTGATTTCCACAGTGACTGCACCAGTTTCCTCTCCCACCAGTAATGAAGAGAGCTCATTTTCCCTGCAGGCTCAGGCGATGTCTTCCTCCTCTTATACCTGTCATCTTTCTGCAACTTGCGCCACCCAGCCTAGCACCTGGTGGGGAGCACAGATGTCAGGCCCTGGTTGATGTCTTCACGGCAGCCCTTCTTTCTGGAATGAGATGGAATCTTGGTGTTGTTCTAACTTGCATTTCTCTAATGGCCAGTGATGTTGAGCATATTTTTAATGTACCTTCTGGCCATTTGTCTTCATCTGAGTAGTGTCTGTTCATTTCAGATGCCTGTTTGTGGACAGGCTTTTAAATTTGTTCCTCCCTTGTTTACTCTGAAGCTGTTAGTTTTCAGAGTTCCAAAGAAAAGTCAGTTCAGCGCGCTGCCATCACTCAAAACCTCCGTAAAACACTCTGAGGATCTGTGAAGATCTAAGATGGGAAAAAAGTCAGAACAGGAAAACCTGCTCTAGTGCTGCAGCAGGACGTCCATCCACACTGGCTCCTCATGAGCTGTGTTCACCAGATTCCAAAATAAGACATTTTGAAGCTCGAACAAGAATCTGAGAATAATTATTTAAATAAATAAACAGGACTCATGCTGCTTTTCATGGGCCAAAACATTATGCACAATGTAATGTGCTCAACTTCAGGAAGCTGAGACAGGAGCTTGCAGAGTCACCTGGTGTCAGGAAATTCACAGAAGACTGGAGGTTTTGTAAATTCTTGCTCTGTGAAATGAATACAAAGTGCACGCAGCCAAAACATGATGAAATATCTAAAATACCTATTATCAACAATGCACTTTTGACATTAATTCTGTACGGGACTCATAACAGAAGTAATGATGCTGTTTGGAACACAGTTTTAACTTGCCCAATGCTTCCATCTTCTGTGAGAGCAGGCATCTACACAGCACACTGCTCAGTGCCGGGCCGAATGGACGTCTCCCCACCAGCCATGACAAGACTGTTGTCAGCCTTCTGATTGTCTAGTATTTTTAAAATATCTTTTCCTTATTCCGGCTCAAGCAGGGATTACTTCCAAGTTACTCCTGCAACATTAATAAGCCTTTATATTTTAAATAAAATATTTCTGCTTCTCAATCTTTATACTCTGTCATGGTCTCTCTGGGTCACCATGTGGCATATTTGCATTGGATCTTTGGTCCTCTTATTTTGGACAGACAATTCTGCTGAGTAATACAGAGATTATCGTATATTTCACATTTTAATAGCAAAATATTAAAATAATTTAAAGAATGAGTTACACATTATGCCTTCAAACCTATACCATACAGAATTTATTTATTTATTTTTAAATGATCTTTATTGGTACATTATGAATACACATGGTAATCGCATTCAACATTAAGAGTTTGTATCAGAATATGACATGACTTGATTGTCATTTTTTCCCTTTTTCCCCCAGCCTGCATCCCCTACCCCCTACACAATCTTTGTTTTCTTTTTTCTTTATTGTTACCACATTCATGTTCCCCTCGTTATTTACCCTTACACTCTTTTCTTCATTTTCTACTTCGCATTATCAACTAAACATGCTACAACTCTTTTACAACTTCATATTCTCGTACCAAAGAAAAGATATGATATTTACACATCTGTGACCTGTTAATTTCGCTTATGAGGATGTCTTCAAGGTACATCCATTTGAGTATGAATGACTTGATCTTATCATTTTTAATGGCAGAGTAATACTCCACTCTATAAAAGAAGCATATCTTCTTTATCCAGTCTCCAGTTGATGGACATTTGGATTGTTTCCAAGACTTACAGAATTTATTTATTTATTTTATTTTATTTTGTTTATTTTATTTTTTTTAAGTTTTTTGAGACAGGGTTCACTTTTGTAGTTCAGGCTAACCTTGAGCTCAGCCTCAAACTCACATCACAGCAATCCTCCTGCCTCTGCCTCCCGAGTGCTGGGATTACAGGCGTGAGCCACCACGCCCGGCACGGTGGTATGTGGTACTGGTTGCTGCTGGGGTGAGTCTCCACACCCATTACTGTTATGTGGTTACTGGGGATCGAACCCAGGCCCTTGCGCTTGCAAGACAAGCACTGGAATCACTGAGCTAAATCCCCGGCCCCCAGAATTTACTTTTAAAATGACTTATAAATAAAAAGTTCATTGTCAGATTGGAGAGTAATTTGTATGCATGTTGCAGAGCTGATAGCCTGTAAAATTGCACGACATTACGTTTATGTTGATTATTCGTGGTAAAGGGAAAGAATCCAGTACACAGCTGTCCTGGATACCAGATTTGAAGTAATTCAAAGCCATCCGTATCATCATGCTTTTGAAAAATTTTATAATTTTGTACATTTTGGTATACTGAACACCAAGTATTAGACCAAAAAGTACTAGTGTCTGCTCATAGACCTCCAGGAAATGTTCAGAGTCGTAGGTAACAGGATCATATGTGTGAAATCACTATGGAATTCCTACTTTGACAAGGTCTGTTGTCATGCGGTCACGTGTGGGTGAAATATCTCTCTGCTAGAAACCGCTTTCCCAAGAGGCATGCTTATTTACACTTTCAGCCACTAACCCACCACAGCCTGCTGTGACAATAAACTCCCAAATGCTCTCCTAATGGCCTGAGCTATCAGCAGCTTGGTTTCTGTGTCCTTCACCCACAAAGCTGACCTTTGAAAACTGCAAATAATGGTTTAACCAGATACTTTCAAGATCGATAAAGGCCAAATGTTGTGTAACGTGAGATAGTGCTGGTAGATGTCCCTAATAACCACGAGAGCAGAAACTCTCCTCTTTGTACTCTTGGCAACTAGTGCCTACATAGCTTTTCTGACACCTTAACACTTCCTCTTAGTTGTTAAGAGGCACCTTCTTCCGTGTAACTGTATTTGCTACCTTTGGGCGACCCTGCTCTATAGCTTCTATGTTCACTAATGGAAATGTGCGAGTCTCTTGATTCTAACAGTTGTGTGTAAGTGACAAAACATTAATAATATCCAGCCTTTATACTTTTATTATTGGAAGAGTCCCCAAATTTTAAGTAGGTGCTTGCCAGTCAGCTATAAAACCCTTCCCTATCTTCCACAAGCTCTGGCCAGTGAGAGCCAGGCATGCACTTACAGAACAGTTGTGTGTTATTTCTGGGACGTCTTCTCTATGACGATTCCACTCTGTCCCCTGCTCTTGGAAATGTGTGTTAAATAGCTCAGGCTCCTGCAGCCCTTTTGGCCTATGAGAGCTTGAGAATGGAAGCTTCAGATAGGAGAAAGAGAAAAGAAGAGAGAAAGGGATAAGACGGAGGGAGGAAGTGGAAGAGAATGGGAGGGAGGAAGGGAGGAAAAGAGGGAGAAAAAGCGAGTCAACGGATTCCTGGGACCTTAGGTCCACATCCAGTTCTGAAATACTGATTTTCCAGATTTCTAGACTCTTTGAGCCTCTGTAGTTTGAAACCAAACCTACTTGTAATCATACAGAGATCAAAAAGATAATTTTCCTTTTATCATGAAGCTAAATTCCTTACCTAAGTTGTTTCTGCTTCTGACAGTGACCGAGAAGATGAGATGGCCAAAGCCCTGCTCGCGCTCGGGCCGCTGGTGGTGATCGTGGATGCCATGAGCTGGCAGGACTACCTGGGGGGCATCATTCAGCACCACTGCTCCAGCGGGAGTGCCAACCACGCGGTGCTCATCACTGGGTTTGACCGGACAGGTGGGTGCTTCTTCCAGACGGACACTGCCGAACCCTGGCCAGGCTTAGAGTATTGGGACTCAGACTCCTGTGTATCAGAACCAGCCCACCAGTGATATTCCAAATGTCAGATTCTACCTTCCCATTTTTAATCACAGTGACTTTTTTGTTTTCCTGCACAGGGAAGGAACTCCAGGCCTGGACATGGCAGATAAGATACTACCACTGACCTAACCTTGACCCAAATAATGACCATCTTATTTAAATAACAAAAACTCTCCATCTGGAATATTTAGGAAAATGGTGGGAAAGAAGTGCTTAGTAATTTATCATACATGTGCATTAAGTCTTCATTTTTCTTTCCTCCAGTGTCCTGGAATTATTTGTTTTCATTTTACACAGGCTCTAAGTTGAATAAAATACTTCGAACATGTGTTTTTCTTGAGCAGAGTGTGACCCTGACCCGGCCCATAAGTCCTTAGCTAGTTCTCTTGTATTGATAAATATAATTTGTATAATATAAACATAAATGATTGTTGCTACATTTGTAAATTTACAGTGCATTTATATAGTGACAAACAAGTATAGTCATATGACTATATATGATCAGACATTACATTCTTCATCTTTTTCGCACAGCTACTAGACCTATAGAAACTCAGACCAAGACACAGAAACTTGGCCTCCATGAGAGTTTCATGGTTCACCCGTCTTGTGCTTTGCAGGCAGCACACCGTACTGGATCGTGCGCAACTCATGGGGCAGCTCCTGGGGAGTGGAAGGCTATGTCTATGTTAAAATGGGGAGCAACATCTGTGGTGAGTACCAGATTTGTACTTCAGACTTCATGCCAAGCATCAAAGAAGATTCTATGACAACAGAAAGACAGATAGACAAGAGAGATCAATTCATTATTAAAATAATTCCTGTATTTTAAGTAGACACTTTGCCAGCCAGTTATAAAACTAATTATACAAGGACTCAAATCTTTCCTGAGAATATTGCCTGAAATTTGTTCACCTGCTGGTACATATGAGCAGTGGCATGAGCGAGCAGTATTCCATCACTGCAGTAGAATTGCTAAGGATATCACCATTCCTCAAGTGGGCTAATAACACTTGTTTCATTCCCTTTAAGAAATATGCTATATATAAGTGTAAGATTGATCTGGGATGTTTTTGCCTGCTCAGTTCACAAGTTGTTTTGTTTTCCTGCTTCAAACAAAAATATTAGCTATCTCTTCTAATACCAACTTTGGAGGTAACTGTTTCACTGACAGATAGAGATACTCCTCCTAAAGCCCAGGAACATTAAGTTTCAACTTGCTGCTTAAGCATGCTTAAAGAGGAAACAAACCAAAACTAACAGTTCCCTTTCCTTCCTTAGGTATTGCAGACTCGGTTTCTGCAGTATTTGTGTGACAAGTCAGGAACAGGGAAAGACAATGACAACCATGAAACGTGTGCCTCGTAACAGTTCATTCCACGCATGCCTCCCCTTCAAGCGCCTCCTCTCAGCTGGGAGGACTGAAGCTAAGCTGCAGGATGTCCACTCTGGGGGAAGATGAACACCCAAACCTCTCAGCGGAACTGAGGCTCCGAGCCTCACAAGAAAATCTATGTGCTTCCCCGTCTGGGCAAAAGTAGGATGAGGAGTGATTTTAGGTCCCTCCAACTTGGAGATGCTGTTGTTTTCATTTTAATGAGGAACTTTGTTCTGGTGTGATCAAGAAGGTGGTAATAGGTTGTCTTCCTTCACAATCTGTCGGCTGGGATTATTCTTGACAGGCACATCCATCCTCA